>JAUPTC010000145.1:0-87783 GCA_030762895.1 Sophora flavescens | reverse complement strand
ACTTTAGGTCCTATTATGTTTAAAGATAAACCGATGTTGATTTAGGTACGAAAAATACACAGGGCAAGATAATTGTAAGATTTATATACTTTGTGTATCTAAATGTAATTTGATTATGTTGTTGTTGTCAGGGTTGTGAAAGATTAAGAAAGAAAAATTTATCACAATATTTTGAAAATATGAACGTTGAGAAAACATTATTTTCCGAAGTAACCAAGAAATAAAGTTTTATTTCCGCTGAACGTGGTAACCATGTGATGACCCAAGTTTAAGGTGTCGTTAATAGTGGTATCGAGTCGGGTCGAAGCCTTTCTAGAATGTTGGGAAATAGGTCTCATAGGTTTTTGTTGTGTGATCTCTGGTTGGATTTTGTTTGAATTGTTTCTTGTTGAAGCAATGTGTTTACACACAAGCAAGTATGTTTGCGGGTTCTGACTGCTAAGACCTTGTGAGAACTCATGTTTAGTAAAGGGTACTTATGTTCATGTTGATACATCTGCTATTCCTTAGGACTCAGATTTGTACATTTGAATAAGGCAAACCATTGAAAGTTTTTGGGGAAAATTTTCTTCTCGAGAATGTCCTTAAGTTTGTAATGATCTTATCTTATTGTTGAGTTTCTGATTGATCTAGTTTCTAGATTTATTCAGATCTCAATCGCTTGTGTAGGATATCACAACGAAGTTAGTTGCTAGACTTCAAGAAATGGAATTTTGGTCCAAGTTTCTCGATAAGTTAGTCATCATATTCATCGATAATGTTCTCGCTTACTCTAAGAACACACGAGGAGTATGGAGAGACTTCGTATCATGTTACAGATCCCCACAAGGAGTTGTTCTATATTCAAGGATCGACTTGAGAACAAGTTACCACCAGATTGGAGTTAGGACTTATTAAAGATTTTGGTACTCGGTAAAACTAAGCTTATGAGGAAAGATCAACTGTTCGTGGTGTCTCGAGAGATTGACCAAGTCCTATCGTGAATCGTGCCGATTCAGTGGTGACCACACTCAACAAGGCCATAAAAGACCTTATGCTATGGAGAAAACCAAGGCGAATAGATTTAAATCTTCAACCTTAGATGAAGGTCTCGATTCAGAAAAAATTGTTCCTTATGGACAAATTGCTTTTCAAATTCCTATGGTTGTATTAGACAATCATAGCAGACATTTTGTACAAGCCAAATTCATTTTTCTCGACCTTGATTTAAAATCTATCTTGACTTTGGTTTTGACAGTCTGGATATTTTCATACTTCTTGGGAATGTATTATGAGTATTTTCGAGTTATGTGACATATGAATTTTTTTATGATAGAAGTTTCTTGATGAGACTTAGTCGATTCACTTTTACTTTTGGTGAAGTGATCCGCCTAAATTTTGTCTGACCGGGATGTTCTTTAAATCATTGTGCAAGAAAGTTCTTGTGAAGAAAGAAACTTTATTAGAGTCATGTTGTAAACATGTATTGGCCATGCATTTAACACTCACGAACTATTGAAGAATCTTTTACATATTGGACACTTGTATCTTTCGATTGGTCAAAATTATTTTCCTTTGTGCTTATGAAAGCAAAATCAAGAAAATTCTTGGTCTCAAAAAATCTCTTTTCGCATTATCGTGAGTGCTGACTAGGCCTACATCTTTATGCTTAGTTCACGGTGTAATGGAAAAATACAGAGGCGTGCATATCGAGGGACATGATCCAACATGATAGAGGTTTTCCAAACATCATTACTGGAGGCAAGGCTTACTGGTGTTAGGCAAAGTTACATCTAGTGTTAAGTCCAAGTTAAGTTAATGTTCAGCATGCATCCTAAGTTAGATGGATAAAGAAGGAAAAGGAATTGATCATTAGAAGGTTAGTCGGGAGAGGGAGTGTAATCCTACAAGTGACAAGAGAATGGATTTTTATTGAGTGTAGAGGTGATTGTATATGAGAATTTTCGCGGAAAGTCGGGCAGAAGTAAGATGATTCCTATGGATTTTGTTATGATCGGTGTAGCTTTCTAAAGGGCTAGGATAATGATAAACAAATCATCTATGAGATATAATCGGTGGATTGTGAAGGAATTATAGAAAGGTGTACATGGTGTTTTCCCAGATGAACGTGTAGTGGAAAAGAAGTTTTTAAGTAAAATTAAAGTTGTTAGAAAAGTTCAAGCAAGAGTTAGATAATTCTATTTTATATAATCCTTTAGGTTTAATTGCATTAAGATATAATGAGTATACGAGGATGAGATGTTAGGTAATATCAAATTTAGGTAGTGAATTATAATCAAGAGAAAACTAAGCCTGATTAAATATTTTGAAGTAGTGGAATTGATAAATTGGTAACATGGCAGATATTGTTGGTATTAGTGATAATATTGATTGGATGATTTGAATAATGTTTACGTAGAAACTTAATGTTGATAAAAGAAGTGATTAAGTTTCCCCGATTTTTATTTTTTTCTCGATGTGATAGACTATTCATGAGATTACTACTTTGAGGATGAAGTAGGATATATATAAATGACATAAAATGAATTATATTAAAGATATGAAAAGAGGAAAGATGATGTGAAGGGCAATGTAGAATTTTATGGTTAGATGGGGATTATAAAATTCGTTTAGTTTCGAAGTGATGAAATTTCGCGGCGACAAATTTTTTAAGGGGTAGTATGTAACACTTGAGTTCGCCGTTGGGTAAAAATCTTGAATAAATATATAAGCATATATTTTTTATCCTAAAGGATTGTGAAAATGATTTTTTGATAAACCAAGGTCATTTCTTGTTATACTTATTTTTATACTACGGGGAAGTTTTTGGTTTAAATCTGGACTTGCAGGTACCCAACGTTGTCGTGCTTCACCGACGGTGGGAGTTTACTGTCGAAGGAGCCTAATTTTTGAGTGCGTGCAGCTGAGATGAAAAATGTTTTTATCATATTTACTACGATACTGGAAGTTTTGAAATTTTGGCAAAAATTAGAAATATTATATTTGTTAAGACGTTTATCTGACGGGATGTCTCTAGCTTAGTCCGAGATCGAGATGAATCGGGAGTGGAAACTAAATAAGCCGGAGACACGATTGGTACCGACTTGACGAAGGCATTTATGACGAGTTTATCCTTATCATAAATGGCAATAAATGACACATTTATGGCAGCATTTTAATTTTGTTATGGGAAATGACCAAAATACCCTTGTCTTTTATGACAATTATCTACCAAAAGTACAATTTAACAAATTGACCCAAAAACTCTTGCTCAACCCCCACGGCTTCAATACCTGTACTTTGCTTAAGTTTTGAATTCTTATTCACCTAAGCATTGATTTCTTTCTTAACCAAGTCTTGAATTCTTCTTCTCACCAAGTTTTGATTTTCTTCTTCACGAGTATTGATTTCTTCTCTTCATTAAGTTTTGAAATTCTTCTTCATTAAGTTGGTTTCTTCTTCTTCCCATTTAAATAGGATGTTTTCTTCCCATGCAGCCATTTACTTTTCCATTTTCCATGTTCCTGCTCCAAAGGAGTTCATAACTCGTCCGAATTTTACTTTAAAGCAATTGATGGAGTTTCTGTTGGATCTTCGAAAAAGGCTTTCAACATGGGAGATTTTCATCTTTCTCTCTTATTTCCAACGACATAAAGTACATCCAAAACGGATAAGTATGTTGAGATATCTACCCAAAATACTGAAAACTGTTCTAAAACCCTAATTATGTTCATCTTCTCCTTTAAGTTTCTTAAGAACACCATAAGAAAACCTTGAAGAACATCATCCAAATCATCATTTTCCTTGATCATCAAGAGGTAGTCTCTCTTAATCTTGCTATTCTAAGCTTTTCTCTGCATAAGATTCTTGAGTTTATGCTTCTTGATCAACATGTTCTTCATTTGTTTAAAGTTCTTGAAGCTAGATTCAAAAAAATTCATAACTAATTCTAGAAAAATCCTTTTGACATGAAACCAATTGCTATGATCTTATAATCATCTCTATTTTCATCATCTAGAAGCATAACATCATGAGAAAATTCTTTCCCTAATTTCTGGTCATGGCCGAATCTAGGTCAAATTTGTGTTCTTAGGTTTTGTTTCAATTTCATGTTTTGATTCATGATTATATCTTGATAGTTCTAGTATTCAAGTATATAGAAGATCAAAAAAATCAAACTTTAACCTATTGATCTCATCAAAACCGAAACCCTAGGTATGAACACTTGTTGGTTTTATGATTCAAAAGTTGTTTGTAACACTTGAATCTAACTCTAGGTTTTGTATGTTGATTTAATCCAAGAGTTTAGAAATTTTAGAGATTTCTAACTCCAAACTCAGCCCTTGGCCGAAAACCTAGTTCTTGAAACTAGATGAGTTTTAGTTCATGTTCTTAGTTCATAATCATGGTTAAAGTGATTAATCATGCTTAAGTAACTTATGGATCATTAATCCCTAAGTTAATCAAATTTTAAGTTTCCTAACCTAGAAAATTGGGTGTGACTGAACCCTACCCCCATTGATTTAAGTGTGTTATTGTTTGATTTTGATTTATTTTGGTTTCAATTCGTTTGAAGGAAACAAACGGAGTTAACCAATTTACGCCGATTGAGAGGAAAAATCGGATCGGATTAGGAGATTAGCAGGAACGGGTTAGTTCAATCTTTAAGAGGTAAGGGAGCTTACCTGATGGATTTTTCTCAATAACTCTTTGCTTGTAGTGTGGTTTATATGATTTATATGTGGTTGTCATTATTTGTTTATGTGGCTTACGTTGTGTTGATTATCTGTGCATCGGTGATTAATCTGCTTTTAATTGATTTAATTATCTGCAAGAGTATGTTATGTTGCTATGATGCATGATCTCACTGGTGATATAATTATGGTGATGTTGTTGTTGAATGTTGTTTGAGAGGCCTGACAGTGGTGTCGCACAACCGATTAATCGTATAAAAGATTTAATAAGTCTGTGAAGATTATATTCAACGCTTTATGGGGAATGTTGGAATATAATAGTGGTGGAAAAAATATTATTTTGAAAAATAATGAGATTTTGAGAAATACTATTATTTTTGATGATTTATTAGTGTAAAAGTAACTTGAGTCACAATGAGAGCGAAATTGTGAAAATGTTTAAGTACTGTTAATTTTTATGTAAGAAAGTTTGCAATATTATACAAAGTTATTTTACAAAATTAATTGTTGAAAAGAAGTTAATGATGATTTTAGAAAGTTGTTTCAGTGGAAAAAGTTAAGTTTTGGATTGTGAAGCTTTTAAAGTGATAATTGATGAATGATTTGGAAAAGTGCGATGACAGATTTGGAAAAACGTAGAAGGCAAGTATTTTGAAACAAAGAGTACATATTTTAAGGAAGTTAAAACCTCAAGTGACTCACCTTGTGAAAGTTTGATTATTTAAAGATTTTATTAATGAATTTCAAATTTTAAAAAAAGAATTTATGAAAGCAAAACGATTTAGTGTTAAAGTGGTGTGGAACTTAGTAACCGAGACGTCGGGGTACTAATGTTCTCAGGTGTGATGAACTCACTCATTTGGACTTTGAGGGCCTATATTGTATACATGAGGTATACCATGTTGAAACATTGAAGATGTTTTAGTGCCACGAACCTAAGACCGTGCACCGCCGAGAGGTGTCGTGATTGAGCACTCCGGACAAAGAAGGTCCTATGTTTTAATAAAAGTTTTATGGACAAGAAAGTCCTATATTTTGATAAAAAGTTTTATGGACAAGTGAGGTCCTGTGTTGTGATGAAAGTTTTAAAAGTGTTTTAAAACTATGTGAGTCGTAAGCCATTTTTAGTTTCGGCAAAGAAAGATTGAACACAAAGAAAAGAATGAAACAAAAGTGTTTTGAATTCATTGGTAGACGTGACTGGTGTCCTTCCGTTCTAGCTGTCCCCCGGGTTTTATGTTCGCCGCGTGCCTGGGTTTTTCTTCTCGGGCCGTGGTGCCTGGTGTTCTGCTTTTGGCCGTGTGCCTCATGCCCCGTCTCGCCGCGTGCCTGGGTTTCTCTGCTCGGCCGCGTGCCTGGGTTTTGCTCGGGCCGTGTGCCTGGTGTTCGCTCTCGGGCCGTGTGCCCGTGTTCTGCTTTGGCCGCGCGGCCTGGGTTTTCTGCTTCCGGCCGTGGTGCCTGGTGTTCTATTCTCGCTGCGTGCCTGGTTTTCTTCGCTCGCCGCATGCCTGGTGTTCTGCTTGACTGCGTGTCTGTGGGTGGGCGCGTGCTGTAAGTATCGAGTCTCGATCAATTCATTACGATGTTGGAGATATCTCATGAGATTAGGGGAAAAGTTAGATGATGTATTGAAGTGTTCATGCATAATTTTCCAAAGTTGATGTTTGGGGGTGTGAAACCCATTGATAAATTGGATGCTATAGTAGGGATGTTTATTGTTGTTATAACATGAAATTGTACATGTGCCTTCTTTTGTGCGAAAGATTTAGTTATTTTGTTAAAATTCATATATTGGTGTCTCACCCTTAACAACACATCTTAGAGACGCATGGGGTACGGATCCCTACACGAAGAAGAAGGCCGTCGAGTTGGAAAACGTCCTGTCGTGCTCCGGTTGGCTGTAGTGTCTATTTACTTCACTGCCTTTAGGGTCCTATTATGTTTTAAAGATAAAACCGATGTTGATTTAGGTATGAAAAATACATGAGGCAAAGATAATCTGAAGATTTATATACTTTGTGTATCTAAATGTAATTTGATTATGTTGTTGTTGTTGTGGTTGTGAAGATTAAAAGAAAAAAAAATTATCACAATATTTTGAAAATATGAACGTTGAGAAAACATTATTTTCCGAAAGTAACCAGCAAATAAAGTTTTATTTCCGCGAACGGGTAACCATGTGATGACCCGAGTTTAAGGTGTCACAATAAAATCCATCGTAATCATCTCACTCAATGACGTTGAACTTAAGGGTCCTCATAGTACCATTCACATCTATACACTAACGAAACTCCTATCAACTCCGGTTCGTCCTACCATAGAGATGACAAAAATTTAGGTACCCCACTATCTCCCAGCTAACCTGATAAGGATAGGTAATCTCATTACTTATCCATCCCACTGAGGACGATCAGTTGGACTTAGCCTCAACTTAGTCCTCAAAGCACTTAAAGTAAACTTAACCGACATACGTTGATAAACTTCCGTTTTTCATCTGAAACAACACTTGAAGAGAGTAATTTAATTACTCAAAATAAACCACATAACAAAATAAACTTAAACATCCAAATAAAATAATTAATCATAGGTGTAAAAACTAGGGTGTTACAGATTGCCCAAAGGCACAATGAATACGCCGATTACATGAATATCATAAAGATACCATGATTAACAAATACGCCGAGACATGAATATCATCAAGATATCATGATTAACCTCGTTAGGCACGTCCCGCCAAAATGCATTCAAGAAAACACTTCATTCTCAACATTTTTCTTTGTGTTATATCTTTATTTGTCAAAGCTCTCAAAAGCTTACGACCCAACATCGCTTTTAAACGTCGAGCTCTCAAAAGCTATTTACCTCATCATCGCTTCAAAAGCTTACGATTCATCATCGCTTTAAACATCGAATCTCTCAAAAGCTTACGACCCAACATCGCTTTAAACATCTTTACAACTTTTATTAACAACACAGGACCTTAAAGTCCGAGTGCTCAATCACGAAGCTCCTAGACCTTGCAATCGCCTTAGGTTCGTGGTAATAGAAAACATCTCAAAACGTTTTAACTTCATTATGTAGATACCCAATCTACAACACAACGAACCTTAATACCCCGACGCCCCGGTTATTAAGTTCCATATCATCGCTTCACATCGCTTTTGTCCGGAAAAAACAAATCCAAAATAAGACAACGCCATAAGAACACTAGTACCCGACATCTCGGTTACTAGCTATATCGTCATTTACGCTATTAAGTAAAACTCATTTACCGAAAATCCTTTCTACTTGAAATTCGCTTGTAAACGTCAAATCATAGAAAAATCCACTTTTCCTTTGGAAACACATTTTTCTGAAATAACGTCAAATCATCAAGAACTCTTTTACTGAAACTTTAACTTTAAAAAATAAATCAATTCAGATTAAACCTCTTCTCAAAAATAAGTACTACTGTTTTTAAACTTTCACCGTAAATAAATTCGAAACTTGTCGTCGTTTAGCATTTCCCAAGAAAACGTTTTAAGTCAAACTTTTTTTTCTTTTTTTTATAATAATATTTTTATAATATATATTTTTAATAAATAAGATATTTTCGAATATTAATTTCACAAAATAACCTTTATAATATTACGGAATTTCTTACGTAAAAATTAGCAAAGACAAATAAATTTCACAGTTACGCTCTCATCGTGACTCATAAATTTCTTTTACACTAATAAATCATTAAAATAATAATATATCTCAAAACTCATTATTTTTCCAAAACAATATTTTTCACCATTATTATATTCCAACATTTCCCATAAAATGTTGAATATAATTTTCACAGACTTTATTAAAGTTTTTATCTCGATTAATCGGCTGTGCATCGACCACTCGTCAGCCTCTTAAACAACATTCAACAACATCATCGTAATTATATCACCGGCAGATCATGCATCATAGCAACATAATATACAATCGCAGATAATTAAATAAATTAAAAGCAGATCAATCACCGATGCAAGGATAAACAACACAACGAAAACAACATAAACAAATAACCACAACCACATATAAATCATATCAACCACACTAAAAACAAATATTTATTGAGAAAATCCTCGTAAGCTCCCGCTTTACCTCTTGAAGCTCTTCGTGAAATTAAAAGAACTCGCCGCTTGTCGGAAACCCTCGTGCGCCGTAGAACAATTAACCTTCAACAATACATCCAAACAATCAATCAAAACAAGCAAAAGAAACACCTAATCCTCTCTAATAGGTCACGCCCTCCTTAGGGTGTTGTGGCTCAAAATCTCCAAACTTGCTTTAGTCATGGATTAATGATCCTAATATACTTAAAGAAATGGATTAAGGCTAAACAACAAAGTTAAGAATAAAAACCATCCTAATCCTCTAAAATGGTAGATTCGACCAAGACATGAACATAGGGTTAGGATTTTTAGTTTAATGAACCAACTAGGATTTAACAAGTATACAAGTATGTATGATGAAAGACATAATGATACATCAAAAGCAAGAACAAAACTCCATCCATCCTTTCCTCTAGGATTCGCCAAGATGGGTTTCAAGGGAAGAAAATTTGTAGATCATCACATGCTCTTAGATACATACAATATACCTTATTATAAGAACATAGGAAGTGGTTTCAACATCATAAGATTTTTCTAGAATTTGTTATGAATTTTCAAAGTTCTAGATCTAGAAACTTAAAAGTGATGAACATAGATGAAATAGACTTTGAATCATGAAACTTATTGAAGAACATAGACATGATTAGGGAAGGAGAATAGGATTCACCTCTTGAAGATAAAAACAAGTGAAGATCCAAGGACTTGCTTCACAAAAATCAAGCTTTTGTGTTCTAGTGTTCTTGAAAAGTTTAGAGGAGTTTCGGTAATTTGAACATATCTCTCAATATACTGATCCTTTTTTAATGATATTTATGTCATTGGAAATAAGAGAGAAAAAGGAACAACTTTCATGTAGAAAGTTTTCCGAGATTCGAATAGAAAATGGCCGTAATCGCTTATGGAAAAATTCATGCAGTATGAACACCTATGGTTGTTCTTAAGCAAACATTGAGTTTGGAGGAAGCAGATGACATGAAGAAATGAAGAAATTTTCCAAAGTGTGTTTCTAAAGAGGGGGAACCGTGGGTTTGGGGGGGTAATTTGGTCAAAAATTTCAATGGCATGGCTTGAAAAATTCATGAAGAGCCAAGGGTAAAATCGCCATTTCCTTGCAAAATATTCCTTTGTCATAAATGCGCCATTATGGCCATTATGACGCCGGATAGGATCGCCATAAATGCCCGTCACATCAGTCAAATCCGCACCTTAGCCCCGTTGTTGACTCCCCGATTCATCCTGACGCAGGTTTTTCCTAGAGATATCTCAACGTTTCCGCAAAGAAATATAATATTTTAATTTTTACACTAAATTTTTCAAAACTTCCAGTATCGTAGTATCATAGTAAAATTAGGTTTTTGAGCAAAGAACTTTTACCGTTAGTGAAAACGCAGATCGGGTTCCGTCCTGAATTTTCAACCCAAAATTTCATCGTAACCCTATAATATAAAGCATGATATAGAAATGATATTGGTTTACCCAAAATCATTTTGAGTCTCGGATAAAAATGTATGTTTATATATTTATTACCGATATTAGGAAGCAGCGAAAATCGACAATTACTATTAACTATAGTTAAGTTATTATAAACATTGTTAAGTTATTATATTATTTTCTAACCTAACCTAGGTCAAGTAAACTCAACCATGGTTCTATGTTAATATTAAACAAAGCATTTTCACTCACTCATCTTCTCATTTTCGTGGCTGCCCATTTCTCCTCACACACATAGACATTTCATTTTTTTTCCTAAGTCATTTTACTCACAAAACACTAAGAACTTCATAGTGTTCTTGCTAAGTTCATCATGGTTCTTCATTTCTTATCAAGTTCTTGATCAAACGTTTTCATTCCAAGGTGGGGAATCTAACCCTCGAGGTTAAAGGATTTTGTTTCATATTTTTGAATTGTAACACTTGTTTTATGTTAGTTAATACTCTAGGAACTAGAATCCAAAAGATGGAATTGAGAAAAATTGAATAGATGGCCAAACCCTAGTTATTTGTGGTTAAAGTGGATTTTGTTTGATTAATATATTTTATATTTATTTGGTTGAAGATTAACCATTAATCGTGGTAGAGTAACAAGGATCGGAAAGTTCGGGACTTCGGTGATAAGTTCAGGTGGGGGAAAGAATCAACCTATCGCCGGAATTGATAAGTAGTATATATTATAATAATTGTGTAGGACGACCTAAACCCTACTAGTGGTCGAGTAATCGACAAGACCAAAATCGCATTGGAATCTTTTATGTAATACCAATGATGATTCAGGGATTGTAGGTTTATTGACGTTAAGATAATGTTAGAATATTTGAGGACGTCTGACTTTATTTTTATTGATTGTTTGTGATATGTTGGTTGAGGTATTCTACTGCATGTGGCGTTTTATTTTGATGTTTGAATATTTTATTGATTATTGTGTTATGCATGATTTGTCTGGTTTGATAATAGCTTAGTTGACTTTTAAGTAAAGATATGTGTTGTTTGGGGGATGTTCATGCGGGTGAGAGAATGAAAGTGACTTAGAGGTGCTTAGCCAAATTAAAGTATTTAATAGATGAGATATGACATGGAATGTGTGTGGATACTGTGTTGGAATGTTGAGGTAATAGGTTGTAACAGATGCGGGTTAGTGATATTTATATGTATATGCATTGTTATTCACAACCGTATGAGTGGAACACACAAGGCCAGGATATCCTATTTTTGGATATCGGATATTGCGGGTGAGTACCTACGGATGTGGATGCCGAGGTAGACTACCGTAATACTCTTTTTTAGTTCCCGACGCGCTCGACTCGCTTCTTGGCACCGACCATTTTTGACTGATATTCCTTGATGCGTTCGCATATTCTGGCACTCGATCGCTCTAGACTAATACTTGTTTAGTCCTTGACGCTCGAAAGTTGTTGGCACTGGACCGCTTTTAGAGTAATACTTGTTTAGTCTTTGATGAGTTCGAAAGTTATTTGTACCGGATCGCTCGACTACGACTAACGTGATAGGAATCAAGATGGCCAAGTCAGCATAAAGGTTTAGTTGCATGAGTTTGAGGGTGGAGGAAGATATCGTGATTTGATGATGATTGTTAGTTATGAGTGATGAGTGTCTTTGATCGTTATTATATTATATGCTATGTATTCCTTTTCCGCTTTTGATGATAAAATTGTTTCTTATCCCCTATATTTTCTCGTATGTTGTACTTCCCCTATATTTTATGTATGTTGTACTTTAATGCTTATGTGATCGTATGAGAAGACCCTATGGAGGAGCCAAATGCGAGGAGTTGGATGGATGGATGGAACTCATTATGAGCTAGAAGTCGGAGGTCGAGTTTAGTTAGTTAAGGCCCGTGCGTCTTGTGAGACGTTTTATATTTTCCGTTGAGTATAATAGTTTATACAAGTATGTGCTTGTAAGGGATTCTACTGATATGATACCCTAAACTATGTTTTAATAACTTTGATGCAGGACATATGCGTGTATGTATTTATTATATAAGGTGTGATACGTTAATTTGCAGAAGTTATATGATTATTAAGTTTTAATTTTTAAGTATTTTCGGAATATACGTTTAATGTTAATACGTGATTAAGTAAATAATTAATAAGATTTTAATCTAATAATACAAAAGGACACAATGGATTATCTCAGAGTTCATAACACCATCACATATGTGAATAATAACATAAAGCATCTAACCAAAATTAAATTGCCATCATTCAACAATGAAAAAAAGACCGAGGGCACAATGTCATAAACATCAATGGTCATAAGTAGTTAAGTCCTAAACAGTTAAACTAGTCATTCAAGACATAACAAGTCTTAGAACATTGCAAAATAACAAGATAAACCAAGTTCGTGCACTAGAATCTAAACAACACAAGATGAAAAACATAGAAAACAGGATAATGCTATCAATCCAAAAAAGCTATCCCCAGTGTGCAGAGCATATCAGCCGGAGCAACAAAATCATCTTGCGAAGAGTTGTCACATTGTTGCTCAAGCGCGGTAAGACGTGTCTCAATAGCACCAAAGCGCTCTCGCATCACTAGTGCATCTCCCGTATCTCAATGAATACCCGCTCCCAAGGCTCAACCTCAACACTCGAGGCTGTAGCTTGTTTCCCCGTAAAATCTCTATGTGCAGCTTCCTTAAGCCTTCACTCGAAATCTCCAAGCGACATATTTGGGGTCCATTCTTCATTGAAGATGGAGCCAAGGTGGACATAACACCAAACACCATCTATCCGCTGCATTGACATGTGATTGATGGAACCAAAGAAGGAATAATGTGAGATTTTTGTTTTGATATTTGATTTATCCCCGCAATGGAACATTGAAGTGTTCCAAAATCCTAGTGACATGTGGAGCGTATGGCAGCTTGCTCCCATTCTTTATTTTGGCTTCATGCATATGATATGCAACAAGATGTGCCCAATTAACTCACTTTTGACTTTTGATAATCTATATTGCCGGGATTCGCTTTTTGGTTAAATCTATTTTGAACAAAGGAGTGATTGAGCGAGAACAGGTTTGGTGAAACGAGCCTCTAAGTGCCTGAAGCTCTCAAGTATCTTATCGTAATCAAAATCAGTCCAATGCTCTGGTGTTTAAAGCCTCTTGACTTTAGACACTAAAGTACCAACACCTTCCATAAATCCGAGATTAGTATAAAAGGCTTTGACTGGTTCCTCATAATAGGGTCCCTTGAATTTCATAATGTCAATGAGGTCTAAATCTGCCAGTTTGTCAAAAAAATGGATGACCTCTCGACAATCCACGATAGACTAGGGTTCGAACTGAGTAGATGGCATTGATGAGGCTATAAACTCATCTCCCATCTACCCTACCCATAAACATACCCTTTTTTGTTCTTCGCTCTTCCTCTAGCCGCTCGAGAAGAGGGCATCGCCACAAACAACAAAGCGCTTTTTCCCTTTATTACCAGACTTCTTCTAGGAGGCGATGAAAACATATCCCGCATAATTCACAAACATCAGCGTGCAATTATTATTAAAAATAATAAATAAGAAAATGAAATAATCACTACTACGTAAAAGGGCTTCAATTGTGTTTTTTTTTTTTGCCTTTAGTAGCGCTTCAAAGCGCTATCTATTCATCCGCTCCTAAAGGTGGGAGAGATTCAATAGCGCTTAAAAAACGCTTACCAAAGTAGGAATGGATAACGCTCCTTTAGAAAGCGCTGCCTAAAGTTGGTAATAAGACAATCTATTACATACTTTAGACAGTTGATTTCTCAAGGAAGCACTGCCCTAAGTTTGCATAGATAGCGCTTTCCAAGGAAGCGCTATTTATTTGTCACTTTAGGCAACGCTTTTCAAGAAAATGCTACCTATCCGCCGCCACCCCCTTTTTAATTATTCACTGCTTTTCTATATTTCCCACCCGCACAACCATCCATCATCAATTCACAAAGAACACCGCATTTAGGTACATCACACACATACACAATATTGGCAAGCATATATATATATATATATATATATATATATATATATATATATATATATATATATAAAAAAAACAAAATATCAAAATCAGACATATATAAAAAATATATTAAGTAATATACTTTAACACAATTCACAGTAACGCTTACACATAACCAATTTTATTATTTAAGTTCATAAACCAAAAGATCGCTAACCTACATTAGATAATAACTATGCATACTAATAATGTGTACAAGCTAATCAACACACTAGTAATTATAAACAATTTGTGCATGCTGCTTCCATCTTATGCTTGATCGCACAAAGTCTTTGTTGTCTACCCGCATAAGATACACATACAGATCACTTGCACATACATACAAGCCTAATAATATAGGAGAGATACTAGCTAGCATAATATCGGAATATGTCGCACTTTTAATTGTTGATAAATTTCATAACCACATAACGACACCACTCATCTTTAAGTTGAGTAAGTTGATCGTCGGAGTATGTGATGGATTTACATTCAGAAAATACTTCAAAATGAAAATTAAATCAAATTAGAATGACTAAATCTGAGTTATTAAATAATATAAGCTAGAACTGAAATTAAATACCGTGGTTGGGATTTGTATTTGGTTTTGAATGATGATATCCTTGATAAATTTCAGAACGTAGTAGCCACAAATCGTTGTCATTCGGTTGACTGGGGACACTATAAAACCAAACATAATAAATTAATTCTTTTAATTTTTTAATTTAAATTAAAAATTGCATAAGGATTTTCGCAAATACCATTATAGATATCCATTTAGTCGCCCTCGATGATTTAGAAATTCGAGACTTGCCTCCATGTAATCCTCTCGATGAATTAGCAAAGCCCTAAGTGCAAAATCAAACAATTTCATTGAAGTAAAGGTTTCAACCATCATATATATGAAGATAACAATAAATGCATATATATACTTACCGATTGTAACGTGATCCCTCATTTTTTTGTGATTGTTAAAATGCATATGCAAGAGATCTAAATAGTACACCGTGTCCTCTTTGGGATTGATCACTAACAATACCCAATGACCTCTACAAAAATGTGGTCGCAGGGGAAATCTTAAGCAGCTAATCACATTTCATAAAAGTTACTATCGTTAATTAAATTAAATGACTCACACTACATTGCAAGGTGACAAAAACAAGGTCTCATCCTCTAGCTTTGCCAATGCCAAGCGTTCAGCTATATACTCTTTTATTTCCACAGAGTCAAAGTGCATATGTGTTCGCTGTGGGCATGGAAACACAAACCTCCGAGTCCGTTCTTCCGGGATCAGTATCTCACGGTACAAGTACCTTAAATTAAAACATGTATACAATGAAATGAAAAAGAGAAAAACTGAAAATGAAAAAGCAGGAGGTTGGGGAAAACATGTATACATGTTAGCTCCTTGCCAACTATCGGAGGTCTAGGGGAAGGTTGGGGTTTGCCCACATTATGGCCCACATTCTTGCTAGCTTTGTGCTCTGGCACTTTGCCCTTGTCCTTGACTTTGGATTTTGCGGGTATCTACATTTTTTTCATTGCAACAAATTAATTAGTTAGTGACCACCTAATTTAATAAATATATGCAAAAATGATAATGGATCACTTACAACTACGAAGTGGCTTGACCATGCCACATAGGTACCTATTGCTTGTTCCACCGCCATCACATCTCGCATTCACAAGTGGTACAGGCAATGGTGCATCGCCTCAATTGCAAACTCAACGACAATTTTTACATGACCTCGCAGTATTGGTAGGTTGTGCAAGTAGCCACCCGATTCGTTATAGATTGTCCCCTAGCGACCAAGCGATGAGTTGGGCTTGCCAAATATAGGTTGCACATATTATTGCCCTAAACCAATGATAAACAAAAATATTAATATGTAAATTGTCAATCCAATATGTACAGGTAAAGAAAGCGATTAATATAATGATTACTCCTCGGTGGCACAAGAGTGCAACTATCTCCTCGCACTATACGGGGTAGGGGTAGGGTTAGGGGAAGGTAAATCAGGCTCATGTCCCTCCACCGGTTCCTTGTCCCGCTTGCTGTTTTTCAATTCCTAGACTTCTTTAAATAGTTGGGTGACCATCCTCCTCAACTCTATTGTTTCTTCTTGTTTTGCACGCTCGTGATTCAAGATAGTTTTCTAAGTGACACCAAAACCCACACCCCTATAGCGACCGGAATACTCTCTGGAAGGTAAGGCTTGGCCTAGGATATCTTCATGACCACCACAATCTGTTATCTCCCCCTATGAAACAGCCTCGTGTTAGGCTCTCTCGAAACACATATTATTGACAAAGATGTTAAACATAATTATCATAAGAAAATTACAAATAAAAATGTTAATTAATGCTATCATACTTACAATTCTTTTCAGCCACTTCCCTAGTGGGGATGGTCAATCACACCCTCCTCGCTTTTATGGCCTTCCATCCACAAAATATGACGTCCAATTGAATCAACTCGGATCTCCACCGCCTCCAACAGCTGTACATTTAAACAAACAAATTAAAATTCATCATCTTACTAAGAAAAAAACCAAAACGTGTTAAATAAATCAAGTTATAATTAAGGATATTATAAATACCATATCTTCGTCAATGCCATCATACCCCTTAACCCCTCCTTTGAAAGGCTAGTCGGGTTCTAACGCCTTCGCCGATTTTCTTCGCTTATTCTCTATATAGACACAGAAATATATCAATCGGACCTTTGTCACACTCAAAAGGTCCGAACTATGAATAGTTACATGCAGTGCTAGTAAATGTGTATAATCGAAAAGGCATATAATTAATAACACAAAGACTCGAGTGTTTAATATTCACATTGCACATGTACAAAGGGGTTCGCTCTCAAAGACTTTCTTCATGCAAGTTGTACAAGTTAATAATGATAATGCTTTTCTTAATTAATATTCCTTTCAATCACTTCGTAGTTCTTGTTTCCTTGATTATCAAGTCTAATAAATGCATAGGATCAAACTTTTCTTATTTTAAAATTGTAACATTTCTTAAAAGCCAAACAAACCAAAGCATGTTAAGATCTATGTATACAAGTTCCAAGGATACATACCGTAAATTCCTCATCTTCCGTGCGTTTTGCTACAAAAGCTATCCAATATTCCATGCTTATAAAATCTTTATATTCTCGGTGGAGGCTCACGCCTCGACATTCCCGTTGTCGCTCTCTAAGGTACTCTCTCGTCAAGTTAGTTCGAAATGTCCGGTGCATTTTTCCTAAGACGCTGAATTAGAGTACTCCGCCGAGTCTCATCAACCACAAAAGTCATCTTCAACGCCAATATAAATAAAATCTCGTAGTATAAGTATGTCTACATAATTAAGAAACAATATAACTAACTCTTGTTAATTAATTTACCTGTACATCACGCCGGATCTCATCTTTGAGATTGTTCAAAGCTTGACTCCTCCAACTATTGCAAGTAATAGGACTGCACACCGTACTTTGGACCCAATGTAACGAATCAAGTCTCTACCATTTCTACCAATGGGCTGACCTTTAACATTCCATTTAACCTAAAAAATTTTGATTAACTGTGTACATTTAGATAACAAACAATTAATATAACGAAACACTTAATTAGATTAATTAGTAAGTATTTTACCACAATTTTAGGTCCTTTACTCCTCTGGAGGATAATCTTCTTCTTAAAGGTTGGCCCACGACGCCTCACCTTTCGTGTGGCCTCCTCGCCCTCATCCAACACAACCTCAGCAGGAGGTATTTCTGGTACTACTATCTGAAGCGGATTCGGCTGAGGTGGCAAATCTAGTAACCTGTGCTCAGCCAAATACTATAGGTATAGCCATACCGGAGGTAGAGATACCTCAACAGTCTCAACAATGTGTGTCCTTTGCTGCGGTCCTTCTTCTACCGTGCCAATGACTTCTCTACTGGGACCATGATAGGTGGCGCTGAGTGCCCCAGGGTTAATCTCCCGAGCACCACCAAATCGAAGCTCGATCAAACGCGGATCGATCGGACCTCGAATGTACCAAGGGTATATCCGGTTCCATCTAAACACGTAAGAGTGAGAAACCAATATATGGATTTTACTCGACAACTACATCCTAGACACCACATAAAACAAATACACATTTACCAAACACAAGCATTCATAAGCAAATAGTTTATCAATGGGTTCAACACCCCAAACATCATCGTGTGAAAAATTATGCATGAACACTTCAAATTCGTCATCTAATTTCGTCCTAATCTCATGAGATATCCCAACACGTGATGAGTTGATCAGGCTCAATTGCCACCACTAGGCAACCAGGCAAATGTACCAAAACCCATCGCACACCGCCCACACCTGGGGCATTAGTGATAACAACGTAGATGGGGTCTCATTGTCCAACCCGGCACAATGAGGAAATCATAGTATGAAAATACCGGACGCCGCAAGGTAATCACACATAGAACCGCGGGCACGTCTGCCAATGCATGCAAAACACTTTTGCTCATAACTCTTTTCTTTGTGTTCAATCTTTCTTTGCCAAAGCTCAAAATGGCTTACGACTCACATAGTTATAACATCTTTAAAACTTTCATTAATAAAATATTTAAATAATAAAGCTTAGCTTTCACGAAAATGACTCACTTAAGGTTTTAACTTAATCAAAATATACACGGCCGTTTCAAAATACTTGCGGTCTACACTTTTCCAAATTTGCCGTCAATTATCATTTTTTAAAGTTTTTTAAGCCAAAATTTAGCTTTTTCCACTTAAACAATTTTCTAAAATCATAATTAACTTATTTTCACCAATTAATTTCATAAAATAATATTTTATAATATTCCGTAATTTCTTACGTAAAAATTAGCAAAGGCAAAAATATTTTCACGGTTTCGCTCTTATTGTGACTCGAATACACTCTTACAAAGAATAAATCATTAAAATAATAATATTTTCCAAAATTCCTTATTTTTCCCAAATAAAAATTCCATTAATATTATATATCAATATTTTACCGTTAAAACATTGAATATAATTTACGAAGCTTCTAAAGCTTTTATCCCATTAATTTAATTGGGCACTGACCACTGTCAGGCTTCTCAAACATCAACCAACAATAATATCACATAGATATTTCCAGGTAGATCATGCATCACAACATCATAATATAATTACAAATAAACAATTAAACGCAATTAAACAAACACAGATACAAATACCATAACTTAAACTATTTAAATAAATACTAACAGACAAATAATTACAAACAAACACAGATAGCATATAGCCATCGAATATATCCCTTAGGTATTCCCCTCTTACCTTTCATAGAGTTTCTTGTGAATTAGTGAATTTCTTCGGAAGTCCGGATATCGCGCATACGTCGCACTCACTCAACCTTCAACCATTACAATCAAATAATTACAAATCAAGAAACTAAAGACATTCAAAACCCTACTACATGGTCACGACCTCTACGGGTTTTGAGTGACTAAAATTTCTAATCATGATTAAGTCATGGATTAATGGTCCTTAATCAACCAAGATCACGGATTAGTGGCTAAACAACTAAATTTTAAACTCAAAACTTCCTAACTCTCATATACTTAGATTCGGCCTTGACATGTTCATGGGGATAGGGTTTTTAGTTTGATAAACCAACTTGGATTTATTAAGCATACATACTAATAGCTTGATTACCAAGATCATTAATGAAAACTTTGAACAAAACTCATCAAATCTCATCCACCTAGGGTTCGGCCAACATAGAGATTTTGAGTAAGGCTTTTCATTTTAATAAACTAACATGGATTAGAGTGTGTAGACATACATGTCATATGAAATACATGATCATACATGACAACACATGTACAAAAATCCTGTCAAACCTATTCTCCTAGGTTCGACCAAAGCTAGTTTATTAGGAAGGAAATTTTTATTACATCATGCTCTTGGATTTAGATAGTACTATGCATGATATCAAGAATATAGAAAGTGGTTTCAACATCATGAGATTTTTCTAGAATTTGTTATGAATTTTCAAAGTTCTAGGCTTATAAACTTAAAAGTGATGAACATAAATGAGATAAACTTTGAATCATGAAACTTATTGAAGAACATAGATATGATTAAGGAAGAAGAATAGGATTCAACTATTGAAGATCAAAGACAAGTGAAATCCAAGAACTTTCTTCACAAAGTGATGCTAGAAAAGCTTATGAACTTATGAGTTTTTGAAACAAAAAGGCAATAGGAAGAAAATGAAATGTGAGGGAGGGTATTTATAGAGATGTGGGCGCGCCACTTTGGAGGGATTTAGTAGAAAGGAGGTGACTTTTCTAAGGATTTAAGTGCAATTAATTCCTAGGGACCATTTTGCAAAGATTCTAAAAGTATAAGGACTATTTTGCAAATTACCAATAGTTTGAAATGATGACCATGTGCAACATTTAATGTGTTCACATGTGACTCATCTTGTTGAATTTTCTTGAGGCTTTTTGGGGAGAATCTAGAATACTTTGGGACTTTGGAGAATAATGGAGAACATTGTGGAAGATTCAAGAATAAACTTGACTCATCCAAGTTAAGGGCAGCCCCCATTCCTCCTTGAGCTTGTGCATGGGTCTTGAAAATTTGGGCTTGGATTTAATTATTTTGGCACACCAAAATGCTTAAGGCATAACCATAAGCAAGGAAACTTACATGATTTCTAATGGGCTTCATGGAATTAAATTCATGGACAAGGAATTTGGGTTTCAATTCCACGGTCCTCTAATGGGTTTGGAACAAAGATTTTGGCCCAATTCACTTGGAAAACATAGGAACTAACTTAGGGCCCAAAGTGCAATTAATAGAAAGTTCAAGGACTTAAGTGCAAAAATCCATAAATTGCCACTTTAACCTTGTAGAATCTTCTAGACTCAAAAGTGTGATTCATCCCCATGAATTATCTCAAAATTCTAAGATAACCTCTTTATCTACTCTTGGAAACTCCGGAATCCACTCTGTCATTCACCCGATTACGTGTTTCGTCCGTAAAACGTAGATTATTTTATTTTTTTCTGAAATAATTCTAAAAATACACAATTGTAGGAAATAAAATAAAAACCTTAAGTCTTTCGTTCACGAATTAAAATTAGGTCTTTTGAGCAGTATAATTATACTGTCAATGGAATTCGCGGGCTGGGTTTCACCTGACTTTCCAACCTAAATTTTAATCGTAGCTTCCTACATTTAAGTAGAATTGAGTGGTAAACTCCGTTTATTTAAAATAATTTTATAAAACTCCAATCAACCTATAAACATATTTATATGTATTACTGTTATTTAAAACAATGAAATACAGGGTGTTACATACAAGAATTGGTAAAAACTACAAATGTGTTGCAAGTGCTCATTATGTAATTTCAGGAAATGATGATACAATACAAATAGGATCTATATATATTTCATATGTTGATTAACCTCATTTAAATGTCTAATATAATATCTTAAAACTGGATATTGTAAATAAGATCCTAAAACAATTAAAATATAATGCATTAATTCAATATAAAATTTATGCGCACATTAAATTGTCTTAGAAATTAATCAAACTCACATAGTCATTCAAATTATTAGTTATTAGCATACATTAAAACTAAACTTACAACCGATCCACCTCCATTCTATACACACTAAACTTTCCTATAAAAACATTAAGGGAAAGTGGTAAATTACTAATGAGCTAGAAAGTGGAAAGCTACAAGATGACGATCCAAATCAAACCATTGAATAAAATACTTAAAAAATATATTCACCAAAATTAAAGCTATATATAAATTCAAAATAAATTATAATAACAGATATGAAGTTAAATATAAATTATTTTCATAGTTACGGTTAATAAATTAATTAATTTACCTTTACAATGATAAAGTTGTGTGCCGATAATACATAGCCCTTCACCCATGTTTTAATCAAGGAAATCATAGTCGATAAACATCCAATCTGATGATCGCTTGGGGACAAGAGCAAAGCATAACAAGGAAGGTGAAGAAATATAAGACATCATCAACGACTTCCATCTATCCGCATCAAAGATCAACAATCCACTGATAGAGATCAACGGCCTTGCTCATAATCTAATGAGGACAGCACAACATTTTAAACAACAAAAAGATGCCAACAAAAGAAAAAGCATATTAATCAACGACAGAATCCAGATAAATGATATGGAATTACAAGAATATATAGTATTGAACTACTGATCTTAGTAGAAGAAGCAGTAACAGATCCCAACATCATTATAATCATCATGATACTAGTATGTTTGTGAATATACCTTCTTTTAATCGGTGACGGATAGCATAAGGAAATCGTATTGCAACTTTCTACTGAACCAACTTGGCGGCGCAAAGACAATTGCAGCTTTAGGGAAACCCTATTTAATTGTGTGAGAAAGTGTCGAAGGCAGGTATCTGTTTATAAGAGGCCAAAGACACGGGATGGATTGTGTTCCCACGTAATACGGGGAAGTGTTGGTCAGGGTTGTCATTGTGTTGGTTGCTGATGTAAGCATCTAATGTCTCTAGGACAATCCACTTCCACTTCTTTCTTGTCTAAAAGGAATTAGTTTTTAACATAGAATAACAACATGCATAAGATGGCCAATTTTCTTATATATGTAAGGTAATGTAATATGTAATAACTAGTATCATGCGGTAGGGGTGTTCATCAAGAGATCCAAACCGATTTAAACCGTAAAAATCGACTCGAAAAATGAAAATCGAATAAACCAAAAAAAATCGAAAATTGAAAAACCGTAATTTTTTATTGGATTGGATCGGATTTTGGATCCTCTAGTGAAATCCAATCCAAACCGATCTATTATATACATATATTATTATTCTTGAAATTATAGTATTACTCGTACTTAACATTGTTTTTCATACTTTTATGTCCCTCATTCTTTTTAATATTTTTGTTGAAATGACATATATGAGACTATTTAGAATAAATATTAATGTCTTGAAGTTATATTTTGCTAAAAATTTTGATGCATAACATATATATACTTGATTGAGTCAAGATGAAAAATATGAAATCAATTAAGTAAGTTTGAAAAATAATTAGTTACAATTTATCTATAGTCAATTCAAGGAAAAAAAATACGATAAGTGAGAGTAGATATAGAGAATTTACATAAAGCACGTCTTAAAAATATCAATAATTATTTTTTTCTCAAACTCCCAAATTAAAATGAAGATTATCCTTTGTTCACTATTAAATAAGTAGCAAGGACACTTAGCATAAGAAAAAAAGTAAAGTATGATAAAATCGAATTATCCAATCCAATCCAAACCACATTTAATTGGATTGGATCAGATCGGATATTTTTAAGGAAGCATACCATCCAATCCAAACCGCACGTTGTTTTCATCATTGGATAATATGACTTTTTAGCTTAAAACCGATCTAATCCGCGAACACCCCTATCACGCGGTGCAACACATGCGTCTATGTATATTTTTATTTAAATAATAAATAATAAAGGCAAAACTAGTGTTTTGGAATCTTAAGTTAATTTAATTTTTCAAGTTCGTCTCTTAAGTTTTTTTTGTGTCAAATAGGTCCCTTAAGTTTTTTTTTGACATCATAATTCACTGATTTAATAGCAAAAATATATATTGTAATAAAAACTTAAGGGACTTATTTGACACCCAAAAAGACTTTAAGGACCTATTTGACAAAAAAAAAACTTAAGGACCAACTTAAAAAATTATATTTACTTAAGCGACCAAAACACTAGTTTTGCCCATAATAAATACATTTGAATTTTCTTATGTATGTAATATATGTAATAACTAGTATCAGGCGGTGCATGCAATACATGCATCAATATGTATATTTTTATTTAAATAATAAATAATAAACAATAAAGGCAAAACTTGTGTTATGGTCCCTTATGTTAATTTAATTTTTCAAGTTGATCACTTAAGTTTTTTTTGTGTCAAATATGTCCTTTAAGTTTCTTTTTTTATGTCAAATAGGTCCCTTAAGTTTTTTTTGTGACATCATAATTCACTGATTTAATAGCATAAACATATATTGTAAAAACAACTTAAGGGACCTATTTGACACCCCAAAAAACTTTAAGGGACCTATTTGACCAAAAAAAAATTTAAGGGACCAACTTAAAAATTAAATTAACTTAAGAAACCAAAATACTAGTTTTCCCGGTAATAAATCCAGTTGAAGACTCCAAAAAATATTTTAATATTTATTACCTACCTTCTTATTATTATTCAGGGTTATATATATCTTTTGTCCTCGTAAATAGTAAAAAATCGTTTTTAGTTTTTTATTTTTAAAATGTTTACTTTTGGTCCTTTAATTTCCGAAATAACTCACATTTGGTCTCTAACGTTAACTCTATTTCACATGGTTTGTGAAATGCAATTATACGTCCCTTTTCCATATCCCCCACTTCACTAATATTGAATGTACTTTCACTTAGAAATATGGACATGAAACTTCGTTTGACAGATTAAATTCTGATGAAGTTAGGGACCAAAAGTGAGTTATTTTGAAAATTGAGGATAAAAACATACTTTTAAAAATGAGGGACTAAAAATAATTTTTTTACTATTTTACAGGGATCAAAAATATATTTAACCCTAATATTAAATATTCAAATTAATACAAATATGCATTTAAATATGATTCGTTAAGTTTGAAATAAAGACATTTTAAAAGATTTTTGAGTTGAACTAATGGAATTTTAGAATTCCTTATTAAATATTTCTCATAAAATGTATGAAAGTCAATACTACAATAAAAATTGGCATATTCAAATGCAATCAATCAATAGCAAAACATGTTATATTATACATGTTAAATATCGCCTAAAAAAACACTTGTTTAGTTGACCGAAAATAGTGACCACCATTCATGTAAGGTTACAGTAAAGACTCAAATTTCATTAGTGAAAAATATGTTTTATATATCGGAGATTCTATAATGATTGCTCTAAAACTATTGTAGAAAGTATTGTGGTGATATTTTTATAATAAAATATAATTTATAAATGATTTTTTATATCAATTATATTATGAATCGTTGTACAAAGTAACACGATAACAGTTTTATAATATTATAATAAATTCTAGGATCGACTTTCTACATCGGTTACATTATGAATCATCGTAGAAAGTAGTCACGTCTCTTAGTAATATTCTGGATCTTTCTACAGCGTTTATACATGCATGTAGAAAGCCTAATCTGAAATGCAAAACCCTAAATCTTATATGTTCCCTCCCACTCAAAACCCTCACTCGTTCACGGCACCTTATTCACGGCGGAGCTCCTCCTCACATCTCCATCTCAAAGCCGTTGTTCCATCTCGCCGCAATCGGAGCTCCTCCTTGCATCTCCTTCTCGCCGCGAACAGAGCTCCTCCTTGCGTCTCCATCTCTCCGCCGCCTCGTGTTTGACTGCTCTCCCTATCTTTCTCCCTGCTCGTTGCTCCCTGCTCGTGACAGACTGGTGAGTGTTTCCTGATGATGCTCTTTGATTTTTGAAATTTCCACACAGTCTGATTTTTTTTTCGTATAACACTGATTTTTTAAATTAGCAGTAACAATGCCCTG
The DNA here is from genome assembly GCA_030762895.1 of Sophora flavescens. NCBI lineage: Eukaryota > Viridiplantae > Streptophyta > Magnoliopsida > Fabales > Fabaceae > Sophora > Sophora flavescens. Next base: position 61,863 of record JAUPTC010000145.1, on the reverse strand, counting down.
TGTGTTCTCGCCGAACAATAGTCCAAATTAGCAGTAACAATACCCTATTCTGTGAACAAGCATTTGGGTTGTCAAACCCAGTAGCCCCATCAAGATATTTATCTCAATAACAACTATGAACTGAGTATTTTTTTTCCCAATCGTGGGGAAATCCAAACATGAAGTGGTGAAATACCTGTTATTAAAAGTATATAGGCAATGACTAGTACTAACTTGAGTGTGAGTAAATGTCATTCTGCCTGGTTTGTAAAGGAAGTTGTATCTTGATAGTTGATAGTACTCCAGTTATCTATACCTGATGTTTCTGCAACAATTTTTCAAGCTCGTGAACTTACTACTATTTAGCTTTTGTGCCTGTCTTATTTCTACAAAAAAAAAAAAAAAAAGAACTATAGCTAAATGAAGGCATGTGCATATTAAGGGTCATGAGTCTGTCTTATTAGAATTTAAGGACTTTGTTGCATATTTTAAAATTTAAAGGATCAAATTGTGCATTAAGTTAAAATGGGATTTTTGGATTTTTCTCTAAAAAAAAAACTCTAGGCTCTAGCTAATATCTTCTTGTGAAGGTGTCATTTTGTCAATTATGAACTAAACCGTACCACTACCTGAATGCTGATAATTTCATGACCTATTTATGAACTTTGATTTTATTATCTGTGCATGCTCCAGAATGATGAGTGGTGGGTAGCACTTGGCACTTGCTTTTTGGTACATAATTTCTAAACGTGTGAATCCCCTTGAAAATTGCATCCTGTCTTAGATTATGGACCAGTCTTGCTGGAATTAAATATGTTTCTGAGAGACAGGGAAACATGTCAAAGATAATGTCTACTTTTTCAAAACTACACACATGATTCTGTCCCTGCACTTCTCCTATCTCTTACGAAGTTCTGTTTTTCCAACATTCTTGTAACTTTGAAGCAACTTGCATGCCAAAGCTTGTTGTTATTGTTGGAGATTGTGTAGAGTAATCCCAGTGTCACACACAGTGCATGGATTCTCTTGAGCTGGTCAAGGTTTACAAAATTTTGCAGTGTTTTATAGAAGGATTTTCAGTTCATCAAAATCAAAGTGGATGTTAGTTCATCATCTTGTTATAGCTATGCATATAGAAAATGATTTGATCTCACCCTATGTGGCTTTGCTTCAGCTTTCACTTGGTGATTAGTGACTAGTGAGTGATTGTTGCAGGAATCTAACTATATAGTATACAATTCAACAGTGAAATGTGTATAAGGTACTAGGATAAAGTCTGTTATTACAAAAACTTATTATAATTAAAATTTCTGCTCATCATGATTTGCCAGTGAATCATCTTCTTTTATCAGCTTGCATTGAATGTTTGACACGTGAAGGATATAAAGAGACTAGAGAGATTCTTCTATTGGATTTATTGCTAGTGAAATTGCTATTGAGATGATCATATATATTTTTTTGTATTCAAAATGGGTAATGGCAGGTTAGTGTTCCATCCAGCAGTCTGCTAACCATAGTGACGGTTAGATGTGGGCATTGTGCCAATTTACTATCAGTTAACATGGGAGCATCACTTCAAGCATTTCCTCCTCAAGACCCTCAGGTATTTAAGTTTCGCCCTCTTTTTTGTTTCTCTCTTTTTGGACATACTTATACATACCTAGATATAACCTTCTGGGCAATTACTGTAATACTTTTATTATATATATAATATGATTGAGTGAAAATGCATTTTGGTTTTGTGTGAAAATACTGTTTTTGTTTTGGTCTTACTTTCCTATATTTAGCACATAACCACTTGTAGAGAGTTTTTCTCTCCATCTCACACATAACACAAGCACGTGGTTTATTTGCCATGGAGTGAATGGAGTATGGTCTGTTCTAAGATATATGGAAGGAGAGTTTTGGGAGAAGTACATTCCTATTTAGTTAGGTGGGACAATAGGTTCATGGGGTAGTGGTAGAATACAGGAGGCAAAAAATAATTATGACTTGGACAAAACTAGTTGATAAAAAGAGGGAGGGAATTCCCTACAAAATAAATCACATAACTTTCCTGTTGTACAAAGTCCTGTTGTTGGAACCCTTGCTCTTTATGTTGCCAGTATATTCTTCCCCAAAAGAAAAATAAAAAAAAGGGGAGAATGCCTGGTAGCTCATGTTTTTATAATTGCATTTATAATAGCTAGAGTATAAATTTTGGAAATATAAGATTTATAAATGTGTAAGTTAGATTTTGCACTGTATGGATACTTGAAGCAAATGTAATATCTTTATTTGTAATTGTAATCTTGGGTCAGATAAGTTTGATCCTTTGTTGTTCACTATCTCCAATATTGCATGTGAAATGAAAGAAGCAATGGATCCATGGTTTGATCAGCTTATTCATTTGTTCCATTTTTTTAGTGTAAAAGGATTGTTATTGTTAATATTTCATTTTAAAGACCTTTATAATTATTATAGCGAGTTGTTTCTTTATTACATATTGTTGAGCCCTGCCAGCCTCCTAGAAACATGACTGACCGAGAAAGGTGTGTTTTTACTTTTTATTAGTTTTTGGTCTTATTATTATTTTCCCCCAAGATTTTATCTCTATGGTGGTCCTAAATGAAGGTTGAGAATTTTTTTTCGAAGTGATTTTTATTTTTATTTTTATATTAATGTGTACTACTAGACTTTTGTAAAGGTTACAAAGATCTGAATATGATACAGGTTTTATATCTTAGAGTCATACCTCTAATTGCATCATTGTTTTCCTTATTCATCCCTGCTTGATTGAAACTACACCATAAAAGGTCATTTTGCACTCTTTACTTTTTGGAGGAAGAAAGTGCCTTTTAATATATTTATATGTTTACTTATTATTGTCTACAATTTGTAGTCTCATCGAGAACGAGGCGTCTGGGAGTGTGGATAGTTTGTCTCGAGACATAGTATTACTGATCGATGGACGGAGGTAACTAATAGTGTTTTTAAGTACAAAAGTTAGTTATTATGTTTGTTTTACTTGATTTGGTAATATTGTTTATCTTATGTTATTGGAACTTGCAGAATTTCAACAATGCGGAACCATTATCTGATGATGAAATTGAGGACATCAAGGAGCGTTGGGCAAGCTTCTTTCTTGATTATAGTAAACCATTTGTATCTTAGATGTATTTAGTTTGACATTCATATAGGGTTAATTTTTTTGTTGGTATAGCTAGATTAATTAGTACTGATTAATCATATGGATATTGAATTATATATATGGATGTTAATGTTAATTGTTGAGTTTTTGTTGATTTTGTGTTGTTTTTGATTTTGTTGATGTGTATTGAAAACTGAATGAAAACAGGGAAAGAAAGTGATGAAAGAAACAAACGAGGTTTTTTTTTTAAAAATTACAAGACTTTCTACAACGGTTGTGACATTAACCGATGTAGAAAGTCCATCGAAGAGTTTACGAAGTGCACTTTCTACATCGCTTGGTCAATAAACCGATGTAGAAAGTTACAATGGTTGGTCAAAACAACCGATGTAGAAAGTCCACCGGAGTCTACAAACTGGATATAGAAATCATACTTTCTACTACGGTTGCGTCTTTCAACAGATGTAGCAAGGTACTTTCTACAACAGCTTGGACAACCGTTGTAGAAAGTCCCTACTTTCTACATCGAGGCTATCAACAACGGTTGGTCAACCATTGTAGAAAGTCTTTTTCAATCATTGTAGAAAGGATTTTTGCACTAGTGTTGATTCCTAAAAATTCAGGACACCCACTTTTAATCCCTAAAAAAATAAATTAACCATTCAGTTCCTCAAATTTACAAACGCGGGACACACTAGTCTCCTTCCACTTTCAATGCCCATTTACTTGTCTATGTGTCTTGTTAACCATCCCACCTGACTCTTTAGTGGTCATGCATAGTCTATGACAACGAATAAAAAGTGAAAAACATGCACATTTTTCAGGTACTTGGGTTTTAAAATTTTCCACGCATTTTTACACTTTCGTCCATTTTTCACGATGGAAAAATGTCATAGGTCACGCATGACAACTAACAAGTCAGGTAGGATGGTTAACGAAACACATAGGCAAGTAAACGAACATTGGAAGTGGAAGGGAGACTAATGTGTCTCGCGTTTGTAAATTTGAGGGACAAAATGATTAATGTATTTTTTTAGGAACCAAAAGTGGGCCCCCTAAATTTTCCAGAGTTCTACTTGGGTCTTTGATCTTAATATTAAATATTCAAATAACACATATATGCATTTTAATATAATTCTCTAAGTTTGAAACAAACACATTTTAAAAGATTTTTTAATTGAACTATTGGAATTCTAAAATTCCTTATTAAATATTTGTCAATAGATTTATGAAAGTCAATACTACAATAAAAATTGAGACTGTAACCCCCCCCCTTGGGGCATTACTTTAGTAACATGTTCGAAAATAAAATTATCATGTAATTTGCTGGTGCTTTTAAAAATGACTTATATAAGTACATAAGTGTTTGAAATTAGTTATAATTTTTTTTTTCACGACTCCACACCTCAACCTTAATTGACACTCAAATTTAATATCATAGCTTGGCAAGCCTATTTAGTTTAAAGAATATACTCAAATACAAAATAGTAGTTTTACAAAAATTTCGACAGAGTCTCCTCTGTAATTCGGACATCCCATAATAAAATAACACCTGTTAACATATTTACATTTTAGTTCCTGAATTCCAGTTACACCAAATTCAACCAGGCATTAATACATAAAAATAATAGTTATAGCCATAAGCTTTACAAAACCAAAAGAAATAGCTTAGATTTTCATTCAAAAGATATGCTCTCCGAGCTATAGACATTCACTTTTAAAATAAAGGCTCTCTGAGCCAAACTCATTCATACCATCAAAATAATCCAAGTCCCAATCCTAAGCTGGTCCTTCTAAAAGTTATTCCGCAAGTAATACCTCATCAAGCAACTACACCTAAGTCTCGGAATGACTTAGAAAGACTCCTCTGCACCATCTGTGTTAGAGTACCCAGGGTACAATATCAAACTAGAAGAATCCTGAAATGTTTGTAAGGGTGAGATACCGACAAATGGATATATCACACAACAACCATACACATGATACATACATCACATAATCATATAAGCAATTTAAATCATGCATATACATAACATAACAGTGTTATAACAAAGGGTCTCAAACCCGAACAATCGGTTTTATAAAGAGAATGCATGGCACTTCAATATTCAACTCTATCTTGATACCTAATCTCCGGAGATCCCACAACTTTCTGCTTTCGTTTCAAGCTGATCAGGCTCGCACATGGCGCATTGTAAAAATGAACAAAACAATGCCCAAGAAAATAAATGGTGCACATCCCCATTCCCGATAGGATGTTCATGCCAGCACCTAACACAATTGTGCACATCCCCATTCCCGTTAGGATGCTCATGCAAAGCACATAACACAATTGTGCACATCCCCATTCCCGTTAGGATGCTCATGCAAAGCAATGACACTATTCCCCCATTCCCGATAGGAAATAGCGGCACATTCATGTGACCAGTGCTCAAACAACTATTGCAACTGTTCACATGACACCTCTGTGACAACCACTCAAACAAACTATTGCAGTTGTACACAGATACACTGTCGGATAATCCATCTCAATCACATGTGACCAATGCTCAAACAGCTTTTGCAATTGTTCACACGACCCTTCTGTGACAACCACTCAAACAGCTATTGCAGTTGTACAGAGATACATAACCACTCAAACAGCTATTGCAGTTATGTACAGGGTCACTTGTGCTATAACCACTCAAACAGCTATTGCAGCTATGCACAAATATTATCCGACCTCGTATGATAGCCACTCAAACAGCTATTGCAGCTTAGTCATACGGCCCCTTGTGACAACTCTCCAACCATTGTTGTAGTCATACACAAGGTAACTCATTGGTCCCCACAGAACACAATGATCATCATCTCCTGACACGTCTGCCATATACATTGATCCACTCTGGATTCAATGCCCATAATCACATGACACAATTGCCATTGAATGCATGAGAAAAACTTTTATTCTCGTTTTGTTTTCTTTGTCGTAATAATCTTTCCCTGTCGAAGCACAAAGCTTAACGACCATGCTTAATTCTTTTAATTAAGACTTTTCACTTAAAACAAATACAGGACACACAGTCCAAATCTTTTAATCTCAACATAGGACATACAGTCCGAATGCTCAATCACGATGCCCTTAAACCGATGCACCAGTTTTAGGCTCGCGGATATGGAACTCACACTGTCCACATCAACTTAGGACACACAGTCCAAAAACAAAACTTTACAGGACACTCCGTCCCCTGACACAGATCCTTGATCTACGTGTCCATACAACACTAGAACCTCGACGCCTCGGTTTCTAGGCTAATTTATCAACTTGTAAAACATTTCGCTCAAAGGAAAATCAAAACCAAAACAAAACCTCGGTCACTTATCCAAGTAACCGGAACGTTTCCAAAATTATTTGGGAGAAAATCCTTTTCCTTTACAAAATCTTTTCTAAAACATCTAGGAAACTCATTTGTATTTGAAATTCATTGATGGAATAAAGTTAAATATTTTCAAAAGGTCTTTCCTTCATAATAAATATTTTCAAAGGGTCTTTCCTTCATAAAGTACACCGTTCGAAAAGGTTTTCTCTCGTACAAAACTTTTTATCATAAAAATATAGTTTCCTTCAACTCAAAATCACTTTAAAATTTTTCTAAAACAAAAGAATCTTATTCTTTTGAAGTAAACACTTTAAAAGAGGAACTTTTATAAGTGAACCCAAAACTTTCAAAGTTCTATTCAGGGCTTATTAAGGCTTTTAATCCTTATCTTTATTGGGCACAGACTCAAGTCCGGCTTATCAAACTTCAATCAACAACAATAACATCACAGTTAATCATGTATATATAATTCATATATATCACAGTTAATCACATACATATAATTCATAACACTTTAAAGCAGCAAATATTCAACTCCAAGTAATAACCACAAGAGTTCAAATAAACAAGTTATTCAAGTATTGGCTAAACATCACAATAATATTCACAGAAATCAATTACACACATGCATATAGTTATTGAATATCCCTAGGTAACTCCCCTTACCTTTGAAGACAAGTAAAGGATCCTCGTCCTAAAGCTCACGTTAGCTCATATCTACTTCATCAAGCAAGAATAGCCGTGTCCAAACGTCTTAGAGAGTAAATCCAACAACGCGCAACAACCAGAAATCAAGAAATCAATTTCACATGATCAAACACACATTCTAACTTGATCTAAACACTTAATCTAATTACCAAGCAAGGTTATTTTTAAAGAAAATCATGTTTGAAGCTCACGCTTCCTAATACCCTTTTAGGAAACTTTGTTTTGATTAAAAGATCTTGAAAAAAAACTTTGGAAATCATCCATTAAGAGTCCTAATTACACTGAATCATAATTAATTTCACAAAAACATACCCAAATTCAAATAAAATCAAATTGGGGGTTTAGGACTCCTTATTAAAATTTAGGGAAAACTCAGAATAATGAAATTGGTTTAGGGAAACACAAACTCATAGTCCCAATCTCATAAAACAACCTTAAATTTCAAAGTTAAAATCTGAAATCAAAGGGTTAGTGTAACGCCCCCCCCCCTTGAGGGCATTACTTAAGTAACACGTGCGTAATTTAAAATTAAAATATAATTTGCTGGCGCTTTCGGAAAATAATTTAGATAAGTATACAAGTGTCAGAAATTGGGTATGAAAATTTTGTCACGACTCCTAAGCCTTGATTGGCACACAGACTTACTATCATAGTATGGCAAGCCTATTTAATTTAAAGAATATACTTGATAAAAGCTAGTATTTTACGAAAATTTCGACAGAGTCTCCTCTGTAATTCGAACATCCCAGGTAAAAGAACACCTGCTAAAATAATTACATTTTCACCTGCATTTCAGTTACACCAAATCCAATCAAGCAACAATATATATGTAAATAACAATCATAACCATAAGCTTTACAAAACCAAAAGGGAAAGTTTAAGTTTGCTTTCAAAATAATGCTCTCCGAGCCATAAACATTTCATTTAAAAATAAAGGCTCTCTCGAGCCATACTCATACGTACTTATCAAAATAATCTAAGTCTCAAAACCCTAAGCTCGGTCATTCTAAAAGTTATTCCCGAGAAGAACTCACGTGATCGTTCCACAATCAAATACTTCGTCAAGCAACTAGATCTAAGTCTCTCGAGTGACTTAGGAAGACTCCTCCGCACATCCGTACTAGAATACCCGAGGTACAATAGCAAAACCGTAAGAAACCTGATATGTTTGTAAGGGTGAGATACCATCATAAGATATATCCCACAACAACCATACACATGATACATGCATCACGTAATCATATAAGCGCTTAAATCATGCATATACGTAACATAACAGTGTTATATCAAAGGGTCTCAAACCCGCACAGTCACTCTTTTGAAAATATGCATGACACTTCAATCATCAGGCTCTAACTTAATCTCATGAGATCACAACACCATATCATCACTGGAGAAGTTAGAGTTGGTCAAGCTCTAGCCCACCTGGGCAGTTACCCCCTTACCCTCATGCATTAAGGTCTCAGGACGGGCAACGTCACATGTGCCTCTTAACTCGGTTTACATGGACAGACTCCCCAGATACCACCTTGTATCTGTCATAATCATCAATAGCACGTCTGCTTGGGGAAATGCACATGATAAAATATTTTATTGAAAGGATTTCTTTGTGTTCATTCTTTTCACTGTCGTTGCTCAAAGCTAACGACTTAATCATCATTTCCCATCACTTGAGAACTCGAAAACATAGGACTCATAGTCCGAATGCTCAATCACAATGCCCAAGACCGTGGCGCGCAGTCAAGGGGTTGTGGTCGTAGAAAACAACCTTCACCTTTAATCATAATCATCACACGCGGTCAGAAGACACAGTCCAACACAACGTGAGTAGGACCCAAGTCCCTAATATCATAACCAGGGCTCGTAGTCCCGGGTTAACACTGATCCAAGATCACGTGCACATCATCAATACTAGAGGCGACGTCTCGCGTACTAGATTCGCTTTCATAAGTACTTATTTTTCGTTCAAGAAAAACGAATCCAAAATCAATCCTCGATAACCTATCCAGGTTATCGGAAAGTTTCTAAAATATTTAGGAAAAACCTTTTCTTTGAAAATCTTTTATAAAGCATCTTTGAAATTCTTTTATCTTTGAAATATTTCCCCCAATAGGATATTACCAAATAATCTTGAAAGTTTCCACTTGAAAACACATAGTTCGAAAAGGATTTTCCTCTTGAATATAATAGTACACCAAAATCATTCCAACATTCAAAACAAGTACTTTAAGTTTAAAGAGCTTTTGGAAAAGAACACCAATCCCTCCATATTCAAAGCTTATTAAGGTTTTTAATCCTTATTATGGTTGAGCACAGACGCACGTCTGGCTTAGCAAACTTTCAATCAACAATAGTATATATCATCAGTGCAATGCTAATATCACAGTTGAAAGCAGTTCATCACATATATGCATTTTATCATTTAGAACAAGTACAGTTCAACATCAGATAATAGCACAACAGTTCAAGTACATAAGATAATCAAGTAAGCTCAATCAACATATAACTATCCAGTTAAACACTTACACACATGCATACAGTCATTGAATATCCTTAGGAAATCCCCTCTTACCTTTGAAGACAAGTAAAGGATCCTCGTCTTAATACTCACATTAGCTCCAAGAGTGTAACTATCTACTCCATCAAGCAAGCATAGCCGTGTCAAACATCTCAGAGAGGAAATCCAACAACGCGCAACAACCAAAAATCAAGAAATCAATTTCACGTGATCAAACACACATTCTAACTTTATCCAACACCTAATCTAATTACCACACCAGGTTACTTTTAAAGAAAATCATGTTTGAAGCTCACGCTTCCTAATACCCTTTTAGGAAACTTTGTTTTGATTAAAAGATCTTGAAAAAGAACTTTGGAAATCATCCATTAAGAGTCCTAATTACACTAAATCATAATTAATTTCATAAAAACATACCCAAATTCAAATAAAATCAAATTGGGGGTTTAGGGCTCATTATTAAAATTTAGGAAAACTCAGAATAATAAAATTGGTTTAGGGAAACACAAATTCACAGTCCCAATCTCATAAAACAACTTTAAATTTCAAGATTAAAATCGAAATCGAGGGGTTAGGTCGGGGTTTCAAAATCAATTTGGGGATTTACAAAAGAGAAGAGGTTAGAGGTAAAACTCTTACCCAAAGTGAAGAAGAGATGATGTGGTGGCTGTCCTGGGAGGTCCTAGACGCGGCGGAGCAAAGCAGAGAACGGAGGAGAACAGGGGCCGAGAACACGCGATCGCCTCTCCCACTCCGAGCAGCGGCCGACGACGAACCGGACGGCGGTGCGAGGTCGTCTTCTCCCATAGCAGACGCGGTGAAACGGCGACCGGACGGTACACCTACGACGGCGCGCGAGACCAGGTTCAGTGGTCGCCCCTCCACGCCGAGCCGCGATCGAAGCCGCTACCGTGGGCTGCGCTCGCGACTGGGGTTCCAAGGTGGTGGTGCGCGGCTGAGTTAAGGGAAGGAGGAGATGGAGTTGAGGTGGGAGGAAGAAGAAGAAAAGAGAGAAAGAAGGAAGAAAAGAGAAGCAGAGAAGATAAGGGAGAAAGAGAGAGATTGCGTCGAGAGAAAGAGAGAGAAAAGAGAGGAAGCTTAGCTTTTAAGCTAATTATTTAGTGATAGGTACCAAATGAGTGATAAATATTAGGCCTAAAATAAACATGTTTTTGCTTTTTGGATTCTAAAAATAAAGGTTGATAAAAATATGTTTTCGAAATTCAAGTTAGAGTAAAGATTAATAATTGAACTGATCAACTAAGAAAATACTCAGTCCAAAATTTAATCTCCGAAAATTACCAAACCAAAATATTCTTAACTCTAAAATTAAATAGGATAAAAATATGAAAATGCTTTTCTCTTAATCATATTATTTAAAATATTTTTCTGTACCGGTATAATAGTGACAATAACGTAATTATTGTCTAGTAAGCGTGCCTTCACTGAACTAAGTCAAGTCACAACGCACCCAATAAAATAATTTGAAGAGAGTAATTTAATTACTCAGACTAAACCACATAACTTAAAAAAAAAATAAACATCCAAATAAAATAATTAATCCTAGGTGTAAAAACTAGGGTGTTACATTACTACCCCTCTTAAAAAAATTTCGTCCCCGAAATTTCGTAGCTCAAAACTAAACAGGATGTTGTAATCATACCTTAACTTTAAAATCTTACTTTGTATTCTCATTGCTTCATTCCTTTCATCTATAACACTATAACAAGATCAATTCTTATGCTATTTTATTTATCCTCGAGACTTTTCACTACCACATTCCCTCCACTACCTTTGATATTTCATCTTAGTCTATTACACTTCAAAGAACAAAATCAACGCTTAATCTCTTCATTTAACTTTCTCAATACAAATCCATTAGGAAAAACTTTCTCCAATATCTAACTTTCATAGATAACGCTCAAAACCAACACAAACTTTACATAACATCAATTAACCTTCTACTCAAGAGATGCAATCATAATCTTAGTCCATTAGGGCTTAATCTACTCTTCTAGTCATATCAAATTCACACTTTCAAGTCTCCAATCAAAACGTCATAACATTCCTGAGTTGCACATGATAAACTTTGCTCCAAGAACCTAAGAAATTCAATCTTATTAAAATTGAATCTTACCACATCCAACATAGTTCGTTCTCTTATTAATTCCACTTGAATCCTTTGACTACTTAAATTTCATATCCTTCATTTGCCTCTCATTTTCAATTTGGTTCTCAAGTCCCATTAATATCCCTGGTTTAAGAAATTTCCCATGCACCTTTATCGTATTGTCCAAAGAAAATACACAACTCCTAACAATTCCTTCATCTAAAGGCAGGGCTCCATCACTTATGCAAGGAAGTGCTTGTATCGTATAAGCCCTTATCTTATTTATTTGCAGCTGAGAAAAGAGATTATAAAATAGTTTCTCTAAGGCCATTACCCCTAGGAGCTGCACCAAGGCAAAGCCAAGAAATCCAGGTGGACACTCGCCAATGGCAAATCTTGGATTTTAAAATGTCCAGTTTCTACTATGGATCATCAACCACATTTTTACCAAAATAAGACTCCAAAGATTATAAACATTTCATCATAGCTTATCACACTCGAAAGACACAATCAAAACTTAATCACTTCTTGCCTCAAAATTTGTCTACTAGCAAAACTTCTTCAACACCTTTTCCTCATAACGAACATCAAGTTCAACCTTAACTCTATCACATATATCAACTTTCAACTCAAAGTACACAATTATAGTCTTAGTTTTCTTTAAATATATTCCACCACTCCAAATTATATCATAGTCATTCATTTCAATCTTAAAGAATACGATTACATTTCTCCATGCAACTACAACCAAAAGGAATCACTTCAACTTGAATTATCCAAAATCATAATTCTTAAACTTTTCTAACTACTTAGTTTCACTCAAGAACTCCTTTTTACTATTTCCGTTCAAATTAAGGAAAACTACCATATATATTGTTCCGTTAATCCTCGGACTCACCAAGTCAATATTAACCATAAATATTGATCACTACTCTAAATTCCTTTAATGATATATCTACCTTGATCATAAAGTCCATTATACTCATCTCGCTTAATAATGTTGAACTTAAGGGTTCTCATAATATCATTCATATCTATACATTAACAAAGCTCTTATCAATTCTGGTTTGTCCTACCATAGAGATGACAAAAACTTAGGTACCACACTATCTCCCAACCTAACCTGCTAAGGATAGGTAATCTCATTACTTATCCATCCCACTGAGGATGATCAGTTGGACTTAGTCTCAACTTAGTCTTCAACACTTAAAGTAAACTTAACCGACACAGGTTGATAAACTTCCGTTTTTCATCTGAAACAACACTTGAAGATACTCCATGAAATCTGAACAATCTTCTGATACATTATTCGATTCACTAACTCTGCTTGTGGATCTTAACTCGTAAGAAGATGTAAACTTCACCAGTCGATCCACGATCACTTGAATTCACACAAGACTCATGTAGGTCTTCAGAAAACTCATAACAAAGATTGAAGGAATGCCAACATCTCAACAAGGAAGGTCTCAATTGTACATCTTGATGTGGAGATATCCAACTCACGACTGATGAGATAAGTCACACATCGACAACATTTGGAAAATATGTAGAATTAAAATGATCAATGACGAGAAGTACGGTCGAACCGCAATAAGACAAGACCTTGGTGATCATAAAAGAATTTCTCAAGAAAAGAAAATTTTTCTGGATTTCACGTTCACATAAGCATAGAAAAGAATTTCATTAATTTGAAGGATATCGGAACATCCAGTATGGAAAAAGATCATTCCATCAGGTTCGTGGATGTAAAAATGCATGATCAATACACATTTACAAACATGAATCTAATAAAGTTCATTATTCCACAAGAATCTTCCAACGGATTCAAAGAATCAAGGGGTGAATAATGTCTAATCCCAAGAGGATTAATTCTTATCCTTAATACAAAGAATTTACAAAATGATGACTTTCACCTCTATCAAAAAATAGAAGTGACGAAACTAAGTTTCACCAAGAAACTTCGTTATCACGAAATTATCTAGGTTATAACTCAAGAAATAGTCATAACCACTTTTCTCAACAAAATGTGAAAGTATCCAGACCAATGGATTCTCATTAAATCAATTCACTCAAATGTCTAATACATCGAGGATCATTTAGGAGTGTGAGTACAACTTCTCACAAACAAAGAAATGAATAACTGGAAATCAATGAATTAGCATAACTAATTCAGGAGTCTTGACAGATTTCAAATTAAAGTCAGAAAATACTTGTTCATAATTCGTCCTTTACTTAGTTGTCAAGAATCTAGACGGTGACACGAGCCTTCACCCAACGTTGGTGCTTCACAAGGAAAACACTCAGTCTAACAAACGATTTAGACCACCGATCTTTCAGTTGAATGAGTCATCTAACTCGTTTTAACTTCGTAGGCAACATCCTACACAAAGCGACAGAGATCTGACCGAATCCAGAAACCAGATCAATCAAGAATCAATGTCCTTTGCTAACCATAAACCTAGAATATTTCCAGGGAACACTCCCGGAAAAATCCTTTTACACAAGCATCTTGTTTCGAATGTCTGACACGATTCGCAAGAATAATCGAATGTCATATTCGAACCCAAGTAACATTCAAGATCTAAGGTATCCCAGGACATAAAGCCCTTGGAAAACCATCAAGAAAACATATACTTGTGTGTCAACACACATTGCTTCAACAAGAAACAATTCAAACAAAATCCAACCAGAGATCACACAACAAAAACTTAACAGGCCTATTCCCTAAAGATCCCGAAAGACTCGACCAGCTCTGATACCACCTTGTAACGCCCCCCCCTTGAGGGCATTACTTAAGTAACACGTGCGGAATTTAAAATTAAAATATAATTTGCTGGCGCTTTCGGAAAATAATTTAGATAAGTATACAAGTGTCAGAAATTGGGTATGAAAATTTTGTCACGACTCCTAAGCCTTGATTGGCACACAGACTTACTATCATAGTATGGCAAGCCTATTTAATTTAAAGAATATACTTGATAAAAGCTAGTATTTTACGAAAATTTCGACAGAGTCTCCTCTCAGATTCGAACATCCTGGTAAAAGAACACCGCTAAAATAATTACATTTTCACTCCGCACTTTCGCTTACACCAAATCCAATCAAGCAACAATATATATGTAAATAACAGTCATAACCATAAGCTTTACAAAACCAAAAGGGAAAGTTTAAGTTTGCTTTCAAAATAATGCTCTCCGAGCCATAAACATTTCATTTAAAAATAAAGGCTCTCTGAGCCATACTCATACGTACTTATCAAAATAATCTAAGTCTCAAAACCCTAAGCTGGTCATTCTAAAAGTTATTCCTGAGAAGAACTCACGTGATCGTTCCACAATCAAATACTTCGTCAAGCAACTAGATCTAAGTCTCCGAAAGTGACTTAGGAAGACTCCTCTCCACACATCTGTACTAGAATACCCGAGGTACAATAGCAAACCAGAAGAAACCTGATATGTTTGTAAGGGTGAGATACCATCATAAGATATATCCCACAACAACCATACACATGATACATGCATCACAGAATCATATAAGCAGTTAAATCATGCATATACGTAACATAACAGTGTTATATCAAAGGGTCTCAAACCCGCATACCACTCTTTTTGAAAATATGCATGACACTTCAATCATCGGCTCTAACTTAATCTCATGAGATCACAACACCATATCATCACCGGAGAAGTTAGAGTTGGTCAAGCTCTAGCCCACCCGGGCGCTTACCCCCTTACCCTCATGCATTAAGGTCTCGGATCGGGCAACGCCACATGTGCCTCTTAACTCGGTTTACATGGACAGACTCCCCGATACCACCTTGTATCTCTATTAATCATCAATAGCACGTCCTGCTTGGGGAAATGCACATGATAAAATATTTTATTGAAAGGATTTCTTTGTGTTCATTCTTTTCACCGCCGTTGCTCAAAGCTAACGACTTAATCATCATTTCCCCATCACTTGAGAACTCGAAACATAGGACTCATAGTCCGAATGCTCAATCACAATGCCCAAGACCGTGGGTCGCGAGCCAAGGGTTGTGGTCGAGAAAACAACCTTCACCTTTAATCATAATCATCACACGCGGTCGAAGACACAGTCCAACACAACGTGAGTAGGACCCAAGTCCCTAATATCATAACCAGGGCTCGTAGTCCCGGTTAACACTGATCCAAGATCACGTGCACATCACTCGAATACTAGAGGCGACGCCTCGCGTACTAGATTCGCTTTCATAAGTACTTATTTTTCGTTCAAGAAAAACGAATCCAAAATCAATCCTCGATAACCTATCCAGGTTATCGGAAAGTTTCTAAAATATTTAGGAAAAACCTTTTCTTTGAAAATCTTTTATAAAGCATCTTTGAAATTCTTTTATCTTTGAAATATTTCCCCATAGGATATTGCCAAATAATCTTGAAAGTTTCCACTTGAAAACACATAGTTCGAAAAGGATTTTCCTCTTGAATATAATAGTACACCAAAATCATTTCAACATTCAAAACAAGTACTTTAAGTTTAAAGAGCTTTTGGAAAAGAACACCAATCCCTCCAAATTCAAAGCTTATTAAGGTTTTTAATCCTTATTATGGTTGTGCACAGACGCACGCCCGGCTTAGCAAACTTTCAATCAACAAAAAGATATATCATCGATGCAATGCTAATATCACGCTTGAAAGCAGTTCATCACATATATGCATTTTATCATTTAGAACAAGTACAGTTCAACATCAGATAATAGCACAACAGTTCAAGTACATAAGATAATCAAGTAAGCTCAATCAACATATAACTATCCAGTTAAACACTTACACACATGCATACAAATCATTGAATATCCTTAGGAAATCCCCCTTACCTTTGAAGACAAGTAAAGGATCCTCGTCTTAATACTCACATTAGCTCCAAGAGTGTAACTATCTACTCCATCAAGCAAGCATAGCCGTGTCAAACATCTCAGAGAGGAAATCCAACAACGCGCAACAACCAAAAATCAAGAAATCAATTTCACGTGATCAAACACACATTCTAACTTTATCTGAACACCTAATCTAATTACCAAACAAGGTTACTTTTAAAGAAAATCATGTTTGAAGCTCACGCTTCCTAATACCCTTTTAGGAAACTTTGTTTTGATTAAAAGATCTTGAAAAAGAACTTTGGAAATCATCCATTAAGAGTCCTAATTACACTAAATCATAATTAATTTCATAAAAACATACCCAAATTCAAATAAAATCAAATTGGGGGTTTAGGGCTCATTATTAAAATTTAGGGAAAACTCAGAATAATAAAATTGGTTTAGGGAAACACAAATTCACAGTCCCAATCTCATAAAACAACTTTAAATTTCAAGATTAAAATCTGAAATCAGAGGGTTAGGGTCGTGGTTTCAAAATCAATTTGGGGATTTACAAAAGAGAAGAGGTTAGAGGTAAAACTCTTACCCAAAGTGAAGAAGAGATGATGTGGTGGCTGTCCTGGGAGGTCCTAGACGGCGGAGCAAACAGAGAACGGAGGAGAACAGGGCCAGAACACGCGATCGTCTCTCCCACTCCAGGCAGCGGCCCCGACGACGAACCGGACGGCGGTGCGAGGTCGTCTTCTCCCATAGCAGACGCGGTGAAACGGCGACCGGACGGTACACCTACGACGCGGCGCGCGAGACCAGGTTCGATGGTCGTCCCCTCCACGCCGAGCCGCGATCGGGTCGCTACCAGGGGCTGCGCTCGCGACTGGGGTTCCAAGGTGGTGGTGCGCGGCTGAGTTAAGGGAAGGAGGAGATGGAGTTGAGGTGGGAGGAAGAAGAAGAAAAGAGAGAAAGAAGGAAGAAAAGAGAAGCAGAGAAGATAAGGGAGAAAGAGAGAGATTGCGTCGAGAGAAAGAGAGAGAAAAGAGAGGAAGCTTAGCTTTTAAGCTAATTATTTAGTGATAGGTACCAAATGAGTGATAAATATTAGGCCTAAAATAAACATGTTTTTGCTTTTTGGATTCTAAAAATAAAGGTTGATAAAAATATGTTTTCGAAATTCAAGTTAGAGTAAAGATTAATAATTGAACTGATCAACTAAGAAAATACTCAGTCCAAAATTTAATCTCCGAAAATTACCAAACCAAAATATTCTTAACTCTAAAATTAAATAGGATAAAAATATGAAAATGCTTTTCTCTTAATCATATTATTTAAAATATTTTTCTGTACCGGTATAATAGTGACAATAACGTAATTATTGTCTAGTAAGCGTGCCTTCACTGAACTAAGTCAGTGCTAACGCACCCAATAAAATAATTTGAAGAGAGTAATTTAATTACTCAGACTAAACCACATAACTTAAAAAAAATAAAAATAAATAAACATCCAAATAAAATAATTAATCCTAGGTGTAAAAACTAGGGTGTTACAGTTAGGGTTAGGGTTTCAAAAAAATCAGATTTATGGTTTTAAATCTGAGACACAAGAGAGGGTTTTGACTCACCCAAGCTTAGAGACAACTTGAAGGTGGTGCTGTGGTGCTCCTTGCGGCGGCGGACGCGATTTCCGGCGAGGTGGCAGTGGCGGTTCTACAGTGAACAAGAGCAACAGAGTTGAAAGATTGCATAAAAGAAAGGAGAGAAGCTTAACCAACAAGTGGGGTTCGAAACCACCATGGAAGGCGACTGTTCGGACTTACCACGACGGAGAGACGAGCGCGCGACGGCGGACCGAACATATGGGTCGCGCGGCTGTCGCGGCTGTCACGGCTGTGCTGAGGTGGTGGTCGCGCGACTCCGGGTGGCGGTGCAGGGATGGCGCCGATCTGAACAAAACAAGGAAGAGGGAGGAGAAAGATGAAGTAAGGAGGAAGAAGAAAAAGAAAGAAGAAATAAGAAGAAAGAAGAAAGAAAGAAGCAGAGAAAGAAACGTGAAAAGAGAGATAGATTAGCGTCGAGTGAGTGAGAGAAAAGAGAGAAACTTTAAGTTTTTATACTAATTATTTAGTAATAGGTACAAAATGAGTGATAAATATTAGGCCTAAAATAAACATGTTTTTACTTTTTAGAATCTAAAAATAAAGATTGATAAGGATATGTTTTCGAAATTCAAGTTAGAGTAAAGATTAATAATTGAACTGATCCACTAAGAAAATACTCAGTCCAAAATTTAATCTCTGATTAAAGTCAAACCAAAATATTTTTAACTCTAAAATTAAATATAATGAGAATATGAAAATGTTTTTCTCTTATTTACATTATTTAAAATATTTTTCTGTACTGGTATAATAGTGACAATAACGTAAATTATTGTCTAGTAAACGTGCATTCACTGAAATAAGTCAGTGTTAACGCACCTAATAAAATAATTTGAAGAGAGTAATTTAATTACTCAAACTAAACCACATAACATAATAAACATAAACATCCAAATAAAATAATTAATCCTAGGTGTAAAAACTAGGGTGTTACAGAGACATTAATGTACCAACTTTTTTTTTTTTTTGAGATAGTCAAATGCAATTAATCAATAGGGAAAAAAGTATATTATACTACCTTCGGACTCAATTATAAGTAAAATTAACTATTTTCACACTTATTAAGGAAGTTATTTAATTTAATTTAATTGTCTTGATTTATTTAAAAAAATGAGTTACAATTATTAAACTACCCTTTAATTGTCTTGGGAGTGTGCAATGCTCTTGGAATTAGTTTGATTGTTTTGACTTTTGGAATACTGACATTAAATAGAGTTGAATTAGTTGCCTTTTGCTTATATTTGAGTCCACAAAATATAAGTACTTTTTTGCTTATAATTGAGTCCAGGAGAAGTACATATTAAATTTCTTTTTCAAATATTGTATTGAGGTAATCAATTACAGTCACGTGTATATATTTCAATATGCTTATAATAATGATTTTGTTTTTTTGATAAGCGATGATATTTTAATTTAATATCATCAAATTCAAAATTTTAAAATCAATAGTCACCTCAATGCTAGAAGTCAAAACAATGGTGGTGTTGAAAAATTCTAAATATGGAGCAGTGTTAGAGCCATAATTTGGGCAGCAGAAGTTAGATGCACATGGGGCCAAAACCATTTGAAACAGAACACATTGAGCTACAACTTTTATGTAGATCACAAATAAAAAATAGGTGGTTTAGGATGTCATTTCTGTCTTGGAAATTTGCTTGCAAATTTTGTAGTTTAGTGGGCTTTACTTTCTCATTTAAGGCCCGATTGGAGCATTTGTGGATTCTTTTTACAATTTCTTTCTTCCATTTTTTGTTTTCTACGGTTTTAATTTCATTTTTTTTCCTTCTTGTTCTTCCCTCCCATTCATGAAAGGTTAGGCCTTATTAATAAATCCTTGGGATTTGTACCTTTGATGATTAATTGTGAAATTATGTTTTGTTTTGTTTTTTGTTATTTTTTGTTCTTAATTTTTTTTCCCTCTCAACTGTTTGAATCTAGATTGGATAGCTTCATTTTGCTTGTATTTTTTTTTATATGATGCTTAATTATCACAGTTTTGAGGCTAAATTTTTGGAGATTAAAAAATGTATTGAAGGTGTTTGTTGTATTGTTTAATGTGAAACTTGTCCCTATTTTTAATAATATCTTGTGTAGCCTTTACTTTTTCGGAGATGTTAGTCTATCATTTTTGGGTTTTATCAAATACTAGCCATTTATATATAACATCAATCTCTTTGGGTAACTAGTATAAAAACTTTTGGAAATGTAGTCATTCCCGAAATTCAGAGTTAAATATTAAATGGTAGGCAATGACCAATGAGAATTTTCATTTACACTACTTGTTGGATGCCTGAATCTTTTTCAAGTGAGAAAGGATGATATAGGCCTTGGAATAATTTAGATTATTGCTAAACCAATATGCATATATAAGGCATAAGGAATGTTTCAAAGAGTGGATATTTGACATTTTGATGCATCATATCTTATTGTATAATAGTAAACCCATACAAATAGGAACAAAAGGAATACAATACTTTAGAGGTGGCTTCTAAGGTAAGGGCCCAAAAAATGGCTCACCCATGAGGGCCCATAATGACTTGGTATAAGAGGTAAATTGCTCCAATTCCTTATAATAATAGTGATTTTGGTCTTAATTTTCCATGAGTCTTCAACATGCTATTACCTATAAATCACATAACATTGATGACTTTCTATTCTAATAATCAGGAAATTGCTGACTTCTCTAATTTTTTTGTAATGTAGAAGGGAGGTCAGTTTTTGCCATGTCGACTTCCCAATGTTCTCTTCTTATTTTGTTAACAAGTTTAGGTACATTCAAACATGGTTTCTCACCATCCGGCCAAATGAACTATTTTTGAAGATGGAGTTGTTTTGCTAAGAATTGAGGAATAAAAAACCATGGTTGTTCACCAAGTGTGTGGTCTTGGTGGTTGAGGCATGAGTTGTACGTATACTTGTTATGGGTTGGATAGTGGGGATCCATTGTGGCTTGTGACTACGTTGGTACGGGTGAATTACCATCAAGCCTCTTTTATAGCGGTATTACTATTAAAGACAACAATTCAGACATTCTCTTTATCAAGATTCAATGCTATTCCTTTCACACGGTTGGCAAATTCAACCATTATGGCCATTGCATTAAAAATGTAAAACTTGTTTTAATAAGTATGTTTGAGAGAGAAATGCAGCAATGAAAACCAAAGATAGAGAGAACAATGGGAACAAAGGGGAAGAGATGGTGAAATAAGTCTGAGAAAGTAGAGGAAAGGGACAGGTAAATATCGTACATTAACTAAGTCTGAGAAAGGGGATGAATAGAGAAGTCAAGATTGTATATTCCTAGGGCACCGAGAATTAACCAAATTGAGGGGCTGTTTTTTTTTACAACCGGGAATAGCAAGTTTAGATGTGAAATCTCAACCATCCATTTATGTTAATAATATATCCAATGAAGTCACCTACTTCCGAATTGTCATTCTACCAACGGTCATTCGGCCAATGAGTTCAAATTTGAAACTCAAATTACGTCAAGCTCACAAAAAGTAATGATAAATGGAATAAAAAATAGAACTTAATCCAGTAAAAAAAAGTGGATATTAATGAGAACTTGATAGCACCTACAATCTATGTGAAAAAAGAAAGATATAAAGGAGAAAGTACTCTTGAGCCTAGCAGCGTGTAAATCTGAAAAGAAAAGTTCTTGAGAAAAATTAAGTTGATAGAAAAGGTCGAAAGCTAAGAGTTAGATAATTTTATTCTATATAATCCCTTTTGGTTTAATTGAATTAAGATATGAAATGAAGTTATTTTGAGGATGAGATGTGTGAGGTGATATCGAAATGGAGTGGTGAATTATAATCGAGAGGAACTAAGACTATGATTAAATATTTCGAGTAGGGAGTTGATGTGTGGTGCTGTGAAGACATTGTTAGTATTAATGATAATATTCAGAGTTAGATGATTGGAATAAGGTATCTGGTGGAACCATGTTGATAAGAGAAGTGAGTAAGTTTTGATTTTGTTTTTCGAGTGTGATAGACTCTGATGAAATTTTGAGGATAGTACGGATATGTAGAAATGACATAAGAATGAATTGTGTTATGGAATATGGAATAAGATGAATGAAGTGATGTGAAGGGCAATGTAAAATCTTAAGGTTAAGATGAGATTAAAAAATTCTGTTTAGTTTCGAGTATCGAAAATTCGAGGACGAAATTTTTTTAAGTGGGGTAATAATGTAACACCCCGATTTTCACTGTTTCAAAATAATCGAAATGCGGACGATTATCTGTATATATTTATATGAGTATTAGAAAATTATTTTAAATAAACGGAGTTCATCACTCAATCCTACTTGAATGTAGGAAGCTACGATTAAAATTTAGGTTGAAACGACGGGTGAATCCCGACCCGCGAATTTCATTGACAGTATAATTATACTGCTAAAAAGACCTAATTTTAATTCGTGAACGAAAGACTTAAGATTTTTATTTTATTTCCTACAATTCTGTATTTTTATGATTATTTCACAAAAAAATGAAATCGTATACGTTTTACGGGCGGAATGCGTAATCGGGTGAACGATGAGTGGATTTCGGAGTTTCCAGGAGCAGATAAAGAGGTTATTTTAGAATTTTGAGATGATTCATGGGTATGAATCACACTTTTGAGTCTAGAGGACTCTATAAGGTTAAAGTGGCAATTTATGGATTTTGCACTTTAGTCCTTGAACTTTCTATTAATTACACTTTGGTCCCTAAGTTAGTTCCTATGTTTTCTAAGTGAATTGGGCCAGAATCTTTGTTCCAAATCTATTAATGGACCGTGGCTTTGAGGCCCAAATTCCTTGTCCATGAATTTAATTTCATGAAGCCCATTTGAAGTCATATAAATTCCTAGCTTATGATTATGTCTTAAGCCTTTTGGTGGGCCCCACAAAAATGAATCCAAGCCCAAAATTTTAAGGCCCATGTGCAAGCCCATGGAGGAGAAGGGGCTGCCCTCATCTTGGGACGAGCCAATATTATTCTAGATTTTTCTACCATGTTCTCACATATTCTCCAAGATTCTACTACATTCTACTAAGTTCTCAAGTTTTCTCCAACATTCTAGGTTCTTCTCAAAATATCTCATGAAAAATCAGCCAAGATAAGTCAAGATGAGACGACATTTAATGTGGCACATGGTCATCATTTCAATCTATTGACAATTTGCAAAATAGTCCTTATACTTTTGGAATCTTTGCAAAATGGTCCCTTTGAGTTAATTGCACTTAAATCCTTAAAAAAGTCACCTCCTTTCCACTTAATCCCTCAAAAGTGGCGCAGCCGACATCTTTATAAAGATGCTTTCACTTCATTATTTGACATTTTTGCACTTTGCACAAAAACCACTCAAAAGTTCTAAGTTCATAAGCCTTTTAGCATCACTTTGTGAAGCAAGTCCTTGTATCTTGACTTGTCTTTGATCTTCAAGAGGTGAATCCTATTCTTCTTCCCTAATCATGTTTATGTTCTTCAATAAGTTTCATGATTCAAAGTCTATTTCATCTATGTTCATCACTTTTAAGTTTCTAGATCTAGAACTTTGAAAATTCATAACTATTTCTAGAAAAATCCTTTTGACATGAAACCAATTGCTATGATCTTATAATCATCTCTATTTTCATCATATAGAAGCATATGATTATGAGAAATTTCTTTCCTTGATTTCTGGGCTTGGCCGATTCCATTGAATAGTGATGTTCATGGGTTTTGTTTCATTTTCATGTCTTGATTCATGATTCAATCTTCTAGTATCTTGATAGTTCTTGTATGTAAGTATATAGAAGATCAAAAATCAAACTCTAACCTATTTGTTTCATAAAGGCCGAACTCTAGGTGGATGAGATTTGATGAGTTTTGTTCAAAGTTTTCATTAATGACCTTAGTAATCAAGATATTAGTATGTATGCTTAATAAATCCAAGTTGGTTTATCAAACTAAAAACCCTATCCCCATGAACATGTCAAGGCCGAATCTAAGTATATGAGAGTTAGGGAGTTTATATTTTAAAATTTAGTTGTTTAGTCACTAATCCAGGATCTTGGTTGATTAAGGACCCTTAATCTATGACTTAATCATGATTAGAAATTTTAAGGATTTTGAACCCTAAAAGTCAGCCCTTGACCGAAACTTAACCCTCATGAGCTAAGTATGTTGTTGTTTGATTTAATTTATTTTGGTTGCAATTCGTTATGAAGGAATCGATCGGGTTGGTTTGACCTAAAGCCGACGGAGGAAACCGGATTAAATCGGGAGGTTGTTTGAAAACGTTAGTTTGAGTCTTCAAGAGGTAAGGGGAGCTTACCTGAGGGATTTTCACGATAACTATTTGCTTTTAGTGTGGCTTATATGATTTATATGTGGTTTGTGATTAATTGTTTATGTTGTTTACGATGTGTTGTTTATCTGTGTATCGGTGATTGATCCGCTTTTAATTTATTTAATTATCTACAGTAGTATATTATGTTGCTATGATGCATGATCTGCCTGGTGATAGAATTATGATGATGTTGTTGAATGTTTAATGTTTAATGTTGTTTGAGAGGCCTGACAGTGGTCAGTGCACAACCGATTAATCGGATAAAAGATTTAATAAGTCAGTGAAAATTATATTCAACGCTTTATGGGGAATGTTGGAATATAATAGTGGTGGAAAATATTATTTTGAAAAATGATGAGTTTTCGAGAAATATTATTATTTGAAGGATTTATTAGCGTAAATGAAATTTATGAGTCACGGTGAGAGCGTAACGTGAAATTTTTTTAGTACTTCTAATTTTACGCAAGAAATTCCGAAATATTATAAAAAGTTATTTTATGAAATTAATATTCGAAAATACTTTATAAAAAAAATAATAATAAAATAATAACAAAATAAAAGTCAAAGTCAAAGTTTGACTTTAAAAACATTTTCTTGGAAAACGATAAACGACTGCAAGTTTCAAATTATATATGGTGAAAGTTTAAAAATAGCAAGACGTATTTTGAGAAGAGGTTTAATATGAATTGATTTTTTTTTAAGAGTTGAAGTTTCCGTAAAAAGAATTCTTGATGATTTGACGTTATTTTGGAAAAATGAGTTTCCAAAGGAAAAGTGGATTTTCTATGATTTGACGTTTTACCAACGAATTTCAAGTAGAAAGGATTTGTCAGAAATGAGTTTTACTTAATGACGTAAAGGATGATATAGAACTTAGTAACCGAGATGTCGGGGTACTAGTGTTTTTATGATGTTATCCTATTTTGGATTTGTTTTTCACAGACAAAAACGATGTAAAACGATGTAAAAAAATGTAAAAAGATGTAAAACGATGTAAAAACGATGTAAAACGATGTAATAAAACGATGTAAAAACGATGTAAAAAAATGTAAAAACGATGTAAAACGATGTAAAAACGATGTAAGACGATGATATGGAACTTAATAATCGACACGCCGGGTATTAAGGTTCGTTGTGTGTAAACTCGGGTATCTATTTAAAGAAGTTAAAATGTTTTAAGTTGTTTTCTATTACCATGAACCTAAGACTCGATTGCAAGGTCTAGGGGCTTCATGATTGAGCACTAGGACTTTGAGGTCCCGTGTTGTTAATAAAAGTTGTAAAGATGTTTTTAAGTCGTAAGCTTTTGAGAGCTTCCATGTTTTAAAACGATGATGTTTTTGAGAGCATGAGATGTTTAAAACGATGATGGGTTGTAAGCTTTTGAGAGCTTTGACAAATAAAGATATAGCACAAAGAAAAGTGTTGAGAACAAAATGTTTTCTTAAATGCATTTGGCGTACATGCCATGATCAAACGAGGGATTACCTTGTGGCGTCAGGGTAGATCGTACAACGATGTTCTTCATTGTGCCCGGGGTTTGGACAATGAGACCCCATCTACGATGTTATCACTGTGCCACGATGTTGGACAGTGTGCGATGGGTGTGCCTGTGGCAATCGAGTCTGATCAACTCATCACGAGGTTGGAGATATCTCATGAGATTAGGTATGAATGTTTAGATGATGTATTGAAGTGTTCATGCATAGTTTCCAACGTTGATGTTTGGGGTGTGAAACCCATTGATAAACGATGTGATATAATATGAATGAGTACGTTGTTATAGACATGTATATGTGTATTTACCTTCTTTTGTGTTGCACATTTAGTTATGGTGGTAAATCCATATATTGGCGTCTCACCCTTACAAACATATCAGAGTTGTACAAGGGGTATGATCTCTACAAGAAGAAGAAGGCTGTCTAGTTCGAGGCATGATGTGCTGCTCCTATTGGTTGTAGTGTCCGTTAGTTACGACCAGCTTAGGTACTGTTATGTTGTATTATGTTTTGAGAATAAAGTTGATTGTGATTTAGGTGAGAAAACATAATAGGCAGTATAGTTGGAGGACTTATATACATTATGTATTTAAGTGTGATTTGATTACGTTGTTGTGGTTATGAGGAGAAAAGGAAAAAAAAAATTATCACCATATTTTGAAAAGATGAACGTTGATAAAACATTATTTTCCGAAAGCAACCAGCAAATTAAGTTTTATTTCCGCAAACGGGTAACCATGTGATGACCCGAGTTTAGGGTGTCACATTAGTGGTATCAGAGCTGGTCGAGTCTTTCGGGATCTTTGGGAGATAGGTCTGTTGTGTTGACGTTGTGTTTTCTCTGAGTTAAGTTTTGTTTGAATTACTTCTTAGAAGTAATATGTGTTAATAAATGAGTAAGGAATTACCGAAAAGTGTCTATGGTAGTTTTACTTAAGTTGAATGTGAGCGGAAAAGAAAAGTTCTTGAGAAAAATTAAGTTGATAGAAAAGGTCGAAAGCTAAGAGTTAGATAATTTTATTCTATATAATCCCTTTTGGTTTAATTGAATTAAGATATGAAATGAAGTTATTTTGAGGATGAGATGTGTGAGGTGATATCGAATTGGAGTGGTGAATTATAATCGACAGGAACTAAGACTATGATTAAATATTTTGAGTAGGGAGTGTATCAGCCTGATTTTTAATTACGCTTGTTTACCTAGTTAAAATATAATTAATTATATTTTAATATGAGAGTTACAAAGTGATTTTAAATAAGTTAAAATCATATTCATAGTCTCTCTTATGGTAGAAGGTTACGGTGAAATTTTGGGTTGAAAATTCAGACGGAGCCCGGTCTGCATTTTTTAACTAACAGTATAATTTTATACTGACAGAAAACCCTAAATTGACCCGAAAAATGAAATTTTTATATTTTTTATATTTTTTCCGTGATGAAGTCTACTTTCCAAATTTCTGATCAGAAATAAAATATTATGTTTATTCGGACGAATTTTGGTAAAAGTTCGGACAGAAAAAAGTCGGTGTTTTCACTGACAGTAAGATTTTAATGATCAGAAAACCTAATTTTGACTCGTGAACGAAATGGTTTATATTTAAATCATATTTCCAACGAGTTTGATTAGTTTGAAAATTTTCAGTCGAAAACGAAATATTACGCTTTTACACAGGCGTAAAACCCTAATCGGGGAGCCGACTTGAGTCGTAAAACGAACTGCAGAGACCCGTCAAGGGATCGGGACAACGAGTCATACATGATGACTCATGGAGGATGAGTCACCAATCATTTATGAGCATTAAATGCTAGTAATCATGACTTTTAGTTGAAAAAGACCAAAATACCCCCAAGCTTTCGCGGGTATTAAGCAGACACATCTACGCACTCCTAACCACTCATTTTACATGGTTGTAAACCTCCAACATCTCCTCAATTTCGTGCATCCATATATACTCAAACATACCTATTTCAATTTGTTTTCGTTTCATTATTTTCCTCTCAAAATCGAAATCGGAAAACGACTTGAGTCAGCGTACGGAATTTTCGGGAACCGCTAACAGATAGGATCGGTGACTCATTGGTGAGTCACTTTGTGTGGCCCAAAATCAGTCTCACCTCCATTAAATGTGATCCACATATTTATTAACTATAGTTAAGCAAAGTAACCCTAGTTAAGTTAATTATTAACTATGGTTAAGCTTATATTAATTTAATATTCACAAAACCCATTCAACCAATTCCTTATAACCAAACAAGGCATAAGATTACTCCTATATATACCCTCCAAACCGTGGCCTCCCTCACCATTTTCACTCATCTTCTTCATTCTCTTCATCTTCCTCACCAACTAAGTTACAAAACCCTAAGAACACCGAATCCCCACCACAAATATGACCCTCTTACTTTCTGAAAATAGAAACACTCTCAACATAAAAGTTTTTTATCTTTCTCTCTTATTTCCAACAAGCTAAAGATCATCAAAAACGGATGTGTATTGGGAGAAAGGCTCAAAATACCGAAACTGCCCAGAATTCCCAGCAACCCACGAAACAGCAAAAAGAAGGCCCTTTTCACCCCTGTTATGATCCGAAACAAATGAAACCTTCAACACAAAAGTTGTTCCTTTTATTCTAATCTTTTTAACAAGACAATGTTCGTGATTTTTGGATGAGTATATTGTGAGATACACTCACAATACCATCACACCCTCAAGCTGTCCAGTTTTTAACTTAGTGAAGGTTGATCATTTTCTTCATTCCTTCAATCTTCAAGAGGTAAAAGCTCTTCTCCTTAATCATCTAAGTCTTCTCCTTCACTTATTTTGTAAGATCAAGCCATGATCATCAAGTTTTCATAAATTTTCATTTCTTAGATCTAGAACTTCAATTAATTCTAGAAAATTGTAGAAAAATCATAAAAAATGTGAAACCAATTTCTATGATCTAGTTATAATCCCTACTTTATTTATCCAAGAGCATGTGATCAAAATCATTTTCCTTCCCTTTTAACCATTAAGGGCCGAACCTAGGTAGGAAAATGGGTTTGGTGTTTTGTTGTTTGTTTTGAAAGTTATTACTTGACTTAAGTTCTATAATACATATATAGCTTAAATCCAAGAGCTTGAATCCAACTAAATTTCCTAGCCTATTTTCCTAATATGGGCCGAAACCCTAACCCTAAAGGTTAGAGGATTTTGTTTCAAATTTTAGTCTTGTAATAAGTAATCTATGTTAGTTAAGACTCTAGTAACTAGGATCCAAAAGATGGCATTAAGAAGATAACCCTAAACCTATTTTCTAAGTTTTAGCCGAACCTAGTCCTAAAGTGTCATAGATGGTTGTTATTTGATTAATTATAGTTATGTTGTCTGCTTCAAGGTGAAACTATTAAGCTGTGGTGTGATAGCGAGGAACGTCGAGTTCGAGATTTCGGTGCTAGCTCAGGTGGGGAAAAGAATCAACCTATCGTCGGAATCGATAAGTAGTAGATTATATGATAATTGTGTAGGGCGACCTAAACCCTACTAGTAGTTGAGTAATCGACAAGACCAAAATCATATTGGAAACCTTTTCTGTAAAACCAATGGTGATTTAGGGATTGTAGGTTTATCGACGTTAGGATGATTTTATCTTATCTGAGGTTGATTGAATTTATTATTATTATTGCATTGCTTATGTGATATTGTGTGGTATTTGAATTATTTTGATATTGTGTTATGCATGATCTGCCTGGTTTTTAATATTGTGCTTAGCTGATTTTTAAGTAAGGATATGTGTTGTTCGGGAGATAATTGTTTGGGTGAGAGAATAAAGGTGATTTAGAGGTGCCTAGCCTAATTAAGTGGTTTTATCTATGAGGAAAAATGTGTTGAGACTTTGATGGAAGGTTGAGGCACTAGGTTGTTATTGATGTAATTTAGGGAGATTCATTTATCGAGGTATTGTTAGTCACAGCCATGTGAGTGGAACACACGAGGTCAGGATATCCTATTTTGGGGATATCGGATATTGCGGGTGAGTGCCCTACGGATTTGGATGCCGAGGTAGACTACCGTAATACTCTTTAGTTCTTGACGAGTTCGCATGTTCTTGGCACTGGACCGTTATGGATGGATATTCCTTGACGAGTTCGTATGTTCTTGCACTTGGACCGTTATGGAAGGATGTTCCTTGACGAGTTCGTATGTTCTTGACATCGACCGCTCGATTGATACTCCTTGACGATTTCGTATGTTATTGGCACTGACCATTTTTGACTAATACTTGTTTAGTCTTTGATGCGTCGAAAGTTATTGGTACTGGACCGTTCTGGATTACTGACTAATGTGACTGGAGTGAAGATGGCCACATCAGTATAAAGTTTTAGTTGCATGGGCTGAGGGTAGAGGATGATATAGTTAATTGAGGATGATTGTTGATTTTGAGTGATGCGTGTCTGTGACAATTACTGTATAATTTACTATTATTCTTTTCCGCTTTTTGATGATAGAACTGTTTCTTATTCCCTATATCTTTTTGTGTGTTGTGTTTTATTCCTGATGTGATCGTACAAGAAGACCCGATGGAGGAACCAATTGCTGAGGGGTTAGATGGAACTCCTTACGAACCAGATCTTTGGAGATCGAGCTGTGATTCATGGCGATTAGAGTATAGATAGTATGCCCAGTGTGTCTAAGGAGTATTCATAATTCCGCTAAGTATGTCTGTAGTGAAGTTTATGCCTGTGAGGGATCCTACTGAGAGGATACCCTCAACAGCGTTTTGGTAATGTAATAAATAAATAGGTGTGTATTTATGTAATATAGTTTTGGTATGTTTTATATCTGCATAAGTTATATAATTATTAATTAAGTTTTAATTTTTACGTATTTTCAACGATAAGAGAGCGATTAAGTAAATAAATATTAAGGTTTTAATGTAACGATACGATGGGGCACATCGGGGTGTCTCATTTGGTGGTATCAGAGCAGTTCGATTCTAATCGGACTTTGAGGTCTAGGATGTTGTTACTGGTCGTGTCTAGTTGAGTCCACAGCGGATTTTAACTAGGGTTAGAAGTTGTGTAGTGAGTCCCGACGTGATAGTTAACAGTTATATGACATATATATACCAGTTTTATGTAGCATTATATGTTGTATACTAGCGTTCAGAGAGGTGGAGCTGGAAAAGGAGTTCCAAGCGAAGAGACAAGCAGATGGTCGACCTCGGAGCCACTTTGAAAGAGTGTTTACTGTGAGGGGAGCAGAATGCTCAATCCGGGATCTTATACAAGGTATGTATTTGATATATGGTATACTTTGTTTGTTTGTCTAAGTAGCATGATAGACAAGAAAGTGATGAGAGTTTTATTGAGGTATAGTTGCGAATGGTAGGATGTGAACCCTTAAGATCAATATCAGTGAGTAAGACAATTAGTATAAGTCAAATGTTGATCGAGGCATAATATCATTATGGAACCTAGGGCAATGATTAAGGATCGTAGTTAAGATGGATGGTATGAGTTTGGGAAGAGTAAACAAAAGTGTACATAGTGATTTCACCTAAGTTGAATATGAGCTTTCACCTAAGTTGAATATGAGCAGAAAAGATGATTTCTGATATAAATTGAGGTTAATAGAGAAATTCAAATTTGTTAAGTTAGATAATCCTAACAGTGTTGATCTTTTGATTGCAATTTATCTTACTGAGTGTTGAGATGTTTATTTGGAGACTTGAAAGGTGTGATTTTGATATAATCTAGAATAGTGAAATACATTCTAAGGAACTAAGACTGTGATTGGATACATGAAGTAGGAAGTTAGGGTAGTTCGATTGTGGTGTTAATTATGGCTGTTAGATGTTCAAATAAGATTCTTTAGTGGATCAGCAGTAAGAAGAGGAAGGAATTAAGTTTTGATCATGTCCTTTAAGGATGTTAGATCATGTTGGAAAGGTTAAGAACAATGAATGGAATATAGTGATGGACAAGTCCGAGGATAAATATAATGATAAAAGAATGAATTATGTTATGAAGTTACCGCTGCTACCTAGGGGAAAAACAACGATGAGAAATATAATGTGGGATATTTAGATTAAGATACGATTACAAGATAATGGCTAGTTTGAGTTAAGAAATTCTGAGGACGGAATTTTTTTCTAAGAGGGGTAGTAATGTAACATCCTGATTTTTAATTACGCTGTTTAACCGGTTAAAATATAATTAATTATATTTTAATATGAGAGTTACAAAGTGATTTTAAATAAGTTAAAATCATATTCATAGTCTCTCTTATGGTAGAAGGTTACGGCGAAATTTTGGGTTGAAAATTCAGACGGAGCCCGGTCTGCATTTTTTAACTGACAGTATAATTTTATACTGACAGAAAACCCTGCATTGACCCGAAAAATGAAATTTTTAGATTTTTTATATTTTGTCCGTGATGAAGTCTACTTTCCAAATTTCTGATCAGAAATAAAATATTATGTTTATTCGGACGAATTTTGGTAAAAGTTCGGACGGAAAACAATCGGTGTTTTCACTGACAGTAAGATTTTAATGATTAGAAAACCTAATTTTGACTCATGAACGAAATGGTTTATATTTAAATCATATTTCCAACGAGTTTGATTAGTTTGAAAATTTTCAGTCGAAAACGAAATATTACGCTTTTACACGGGCGTAAAACCCTAATTGGGGAGCCGACGGAGTCGAAAAAGGAACTGCAGAGACCCGTCAAGGGATCGGGACAACGAGTCATACATGATGACTCGTGGAGGATGAGTCACCAATCATTTATGAGCATTAAATGCTAGTAATCATGACTTTTAGGTGAAAAGGACCAAAATATCCCCAAGCTTTCATGTATTAACTGCAACACATCTACGCACTCTTAACCACTCATTTTACATGGTTGTAAACCTCCCACATCTCCTCAATTTCGTGCATCCATATATACTCAACCATACCTATTTCATTTTGTTTTCGTTTCATTATTTTCCTCTCAAAAATCGAAATCGGGTAAACGACTTGAGTCAGCGTATGGAATTTTCTGGAACCGCTAACGGATAGGATCGGTGACTCATTGGTGAGTCACTTTGTGTGGCCCAAAATCAGTCTCACCTCCATTAAATGTGAGCCACATATTTATTAACTATAGTTAAGCAAAGTAACCCTAGTTAAGTTAATTATTAACTATGGTTAAGCTTATATTAATTTAATATTCACAAAACCCATTAAACCAATTCCTTATAACCAAAAAAGGCATAAGATTACTCCTGTATATACCCACCAAACCGTGGCCTCCTCACCATTTTCACTCATCTTCTTCATTCTCTTCATCTTCCTCACCAACTAAGTTACAAAACCCTAAGAACACCGAATCCCCACCACAAATATGACCCTCTTCCTTTCTGAAAATCGAAACACTCTAAACATAAAAGTTTTTCTCTTTATCTCTTCTTTCCAACAAGCTAAAGATCATAAAAAACGGATAAGTGGATTGGGAGAAAGGCTCAAAATACCGAAACTGCCCAGAATTCCCAGCAACCCACGAAACAGCATAAAGAAGGCCCTTTTCACCCCTGTTATGATCCGAAACAAATGAAACCTTAAACATCAAAGTTGTCCCTTTTCTTCTAATATTTCTAACAAGACAAAGTTCGTGATTTTTGGATGAGTATATTGTGAGATACACTCACAATACCATCACACCCTCAAGCTGTCCAGTTTTTAACTTAGTGAAGGTTGATCATTTTCTTCATTCCTTCAATCTTCAAGTGGTAAAAGCTCTTCTCCTTAATCATCTAAGTATTATCCTTTACTTATTTTGTAAGATCAAGCCATGATCATCAAGTTTTCATAAATTTTCATTTCTTAGATCTAGAACTTCAATTAATTCTAGAAAATTGTAGAAAAATCATAAAAATGTGAAACCAATTTCTATGATCTAGTTATAATCCCTACTTTATTTATCCAAGAGTATCTGATCAAAATCATTTTCCTTCACTTTTAACCATTAAGGGCCGAACCTAGGTAGGAAAATGGGTTTGGTGTTTTGTTGTTTGTTTTGAAAGTTTGTACTTGACTTAAGTTCTATAATGCATATATAGCTTAAATCCAAGAGCTTGAATCCAACTAAATTTCCTATCCTATTTTCCTAATATGGGCTCAAACCCTAACCCTAAAGG
The DNA here is from genome assembly GCA_030762895.1 of Sophora flavescens. NCBI lineage: Eukaryota > Viridiplantae > Streptophyta > Magnoliopsida > Fabales > Fabaceae > Sophora > Sophora flavescens. Next base: position 27,562 of record JAUPTC010000145.1, on the reverse strand, counting down.
TTAGAGGATTTTGTTTCAAATTTTAGTCTTGTAATAAGTAATCTATGTTAGTTAAGACTCTAGTAACTAGGATCCAAAAGATGGCATTAAGAAGATAACCCTAAACCTATTTTCTAAGTTTTGACCGAACCTATCCCTAAAGTGTCATAGATGGTTGTTATTTGATTAATTATAGTTATGTTGTTTGGTTCAAGGTGAAACTATTAAGCTGTGGTGTGATAGTGAGGAACGTCGAGTTCGAGATTTCGTGCTAGCTCGGGGGGGAAAAGAATCAACCTATCGTCGGAATCGATAAGTAGTAGATTATATGATAATTGTGTAGGGCGACCTAAACCCTACTAGTAGTTGAGTAATCGACAAGACCAAAATCATATTGGAAACCTTTTCTGTAAAACCAATGGTGATTTGGGGATTGTAGGTTTATCGACGTTAGGATGATTTTATCTTATCTGAGGTTGATTGAATTTATTATTATTATTGCATTGCTTATGTGATATTGTGTGGTATTTGAATTATTTTCTGATATTGTGTTATGCATGATCTGCCTGGTTTTTAATATTGTGCTTAGCTGATTTTTAAGTAAGGATATGTGTTGTTCTGGGAGATAATTGTTTGGGTGAGAGAATAAAGGTGATTTAGAGGTGCCTATCCTAATTAAGTGGTTTTATCTATGAGGAAAAATGTGTTGAGACTTTGATGGAAGGTTGAAGCACTAGGTTGTTATTGATGTAATTTAGGGAGATTCATTTATCGAGGTATTGTTAGTCACAGCCATGTGAGTGGAACACACGAGGTCAGGATATCCTATTTTGGGGATATTGGATATTGCGGGTGAGTGCCCTACAGATTTGGATGCCGAGGTAGACTACCGTAATACTCTTTAGTTCTTGACGAAGTTCGCATGTTCTTGGCACTGGACCGTTATGGAAGGATATTCCTTGACGAAGTTCGTATGTTTTTGGCACTCGACCGCTATAGAAGGATGTTCCTTGACGAAGTTCGTATGTTCTTGGCACGGACCGCTCGGATTGATACTCCTTGACGATTTCGTATGTTATTGGCACTGGACCATTTTTGACTAATACTTGTTTAGTCTTTGATGCATTCGAAAGTTATTGGTACTGGACCGTTCTGGACTACTGACTAATGTGACAGGAGTGAAGATTGCCACATCAGTATAAAGTTTTAGTTGCATGGACTGAGGGTAGAGGATGATATAGTTAATTGAGGATGATTGTTGATTTTGAGTGATGCGTGGTTCTGCGACAATTAACGATAATTTACTATTATTCTTTTCCGCTTTTTGATGATAGAACTGTTTCTTATTCCCTATATCTTTTTGTGTGTTGTGTTTTATTCCTGATGTGATCGTACAAGAAGACCCGATGGAGGAACCAATTGCTGAGGGGTTAGATGGAACTCCTTACGAACCAGATGCTGGAGGTCGAGCTGTGATTCATGGCGATTAGAGTATAGACAGTATGCCCAGTGTGTCTAAGGAGTATTCATAATTCCGCTAAGTATGTCTGTAGTGAAGTTTATGCCTGTGAGGGATCCTACTGAGAGGATACCCTCAACAGCGTTTTGGTAATGTAATAAATAAACAGGTGTGTATTTATGTAATATAGTTTTGGTATGTTTTATATCTGCATAAGTTATATAATTATTAATTAAGTTTTAATTTTTACGTATTTTCAACGATAAGCGAGAGATTAAGTAAATAAATATTAAGGTTTTAATGTAACAATACGATGGGGCACATCGAGGTGTCTCAGGGAGTTGATGCGTGGTGATGTGAAGACATTGTTAGTATTAATGATAATATTCAGAATTTGATGATTGGAATAAGGTATCTGGTGGAACCATGTTGATAAGAGAAGTGAGTAAGTTTTGATTTTGTTTTTCGAGTGTGATAGACTCTGATAAAATTTTGAGGATAGTACGGATATGTAGAAATGACATAAGAATTAATTGTGTTATGGAATATGGAATAAGAGGAATGAAGTGATGTGAAGGGCAATGTAAAATCTTAAGGTTAAGACAAGATTACAAAATTCTGTTTAGTTTCGAGTCTCGAAATTTCGAGGACGAAATTTTTTTAAGTGGGGTAGTAATGTAACACCCCGATTTTCACTGTTTCATAATAATCGAAATGCGGACGATTATTTGTATATATTTATATGAGTATTAGAAAATTATTTTAAATAAACGGAGTTCATCACTCAATCCTACTTGAATGTAGGAAGCTACGATTAAAATTTAGGTTGAAACGACGGGCGAATCCCGGCCCGCGAATTTCATTGACAGTATAATTATACTGCTCAAAAGACCTAATTTTAATTCATGAACGAAAGACTTAAGTTTTTTATTTTATTTCCTACAATTCTGTATTTTTATGATTATTTCACAAAAAAATGAAATCGAATACGTTTTACTGGGCGGAATGTGAGTCGGGTGAACGACGAGTGGATTTCGGAGTTTCAGGAGCGGATAAAGAGGTTATTTTAGACTTTTGAGATGATTCATGGGTATGAATCACACTTTTGAGTCTAGAGGATTCTACAAGGTTAAAGTGGCAATTTATGGATTTTGCACTTTAGTCCTTGAACTTTCTATTAATTACACTTTGGTCCCTAAGTTAGTTCCTATGTTTTCTAAGTGAATTGGGCGAGAAAATGGACCGTGGCTTTGAGGCCCAAATTCCTTGTCTATGAATTTAATTTCATGAAGCCCATTTGAAGTCATATAAATTCCTAGCTTATGATTATGTCTTAAGCCTTTTGGTGGCCCCCACAAAAATGAATCCAAGCCCAAAATTTTAAGGCCCATGCGCAAGCCCATGGAGGAGAAGGGGGTGCCCTCATCTTGGACGAGCCAATATTATTCTAGAATTTTCTACCATGTTCTCACATATTCTCCAAGATTCTACTACATTCTACTGAGTTCTCAAGTTTTCTCCAACATTCTAGGTTCTTCTCAAAATATCTCATGAAAAATCAGCCAAGATAAATCAAGATGAGACCATATTTAATGTGGCACATGGTCATCATTTCAATCTATTGACAATTTACAAAATAGTCCTTATACTTTTGGAATCTATGCAAAATGGTCCCTTTGAGTTAATTGCACTTAAATCCTTAGAAAAGTCACCTCCCTTCCACTTAATCTCTCAAAAGTGGCGCATGCCCACATCTTTATAAAGATGCTTTCACTTCATTATTTGACATTTTTGCACTTTGCACAAAAAACCACTCAAAAGTTCTAAGTTCATAAGCCTTTTAGCATCACTTTGTGAAGCAAGTCCTTGGATCTTCACTTGTTTTTGATCTTCAAGAGGTGAATCCTATTCTTCTTCCCTAATCATTTTTATGTTCTTCAATAAGTTTCATGATTCAAAGTCTATTTCATCTATGTTCATCACTTTTAAGTTTCTCGATCTAGAACTTTGAAAATTCATATCTAATTCTAGAAAAATCCTTTTGACATGAAACCAATTGCTATGATCTTATAATCATCTCTATTTTCATCATATAGAAGCATATGATGATGAAAAATTTCTTTCCTTGATTTCAGGCTAGACCGAATCCATTGAATAGTGATGTTCATGGGTTTTGTTTCATTTTCATGTCTTGATTCATGATTCAATCTTCTAGTATCTTGATAGTTCTTGTATGTAAGTATATAGAATATCAAAAATCAAACTCTAACCTATTTGTTTCATAAAGGCCGAACCCTAGGTGAATGAGATTTGATGAGTTTTGTTCAAAGTTTTCATTAATGACCTTAGTAATCAAGCTATTAGTATGTATGCTTAATAAATCCAAGTTGGTTTATCAAACTAAAAACCCTAGCCCCGTGAACATGTCAAGGTCGAATCTAAGTATATGAGAGTTAGGGAGTTTTGAGTTTAAAATTTAGTTGTTTAGTCACTAATCCATGATCTTGGTTGATTAAGGACCATTAATCTATGACTTAATCATGATTAGAAATTTTAAGGATTTTGAACCCTAAAAGTCAGCCCTTGGCCGAAACCTAACCCTCATGAGCTAAGTATGTTGTTGTTTGATTTGATTTATTTTGGTTGCAATTGCTATGAAGGAATCGACCTGGTTGGTTTGACCTAAAGCGGCGAGAGGAAACCGGATTAAATCGGGAGGTTCTTTGAAAACGTTAGTTTGAGTATTCAAGAGGTAAGGGGAGCTTACCTGAGGGATTTTCTCGATAACTATTTGCTTTTAGTGTGGCTTATATGATTTATATGTGGTTTGTGATTAATTGTTTATGTTGTTTACGATGTGTTGTTTATCTCGTATCGGTGATTGATCCGCTTTTAATTTATTTAATTATCTGCAGTAGTATATTATGTTGCTATGATGCATGATCTACCTGGTTATAGAATTATGATGATGTTGTTGAATGTTGAATGTTGAATGTTGTTTGAGAGGCCTGGACAAGTGGTCGGCACAACCGATTAATCGGATAAAAGATTTAATAAGCTGTGAAAATAATAGTGGTGGAAAATATTATTTTGAAAATGATGAGTTTTTGAGAAATATTATTATTTTAAGGATTTATTAGCGTAAAAGAAATTTATGAGTCACTGTAAGAGCCTCAACTGTGAAATTTTTTTAGTACTTCTAATTTTTACGCAAGAAATTCTGAAATATTATAAAAAGTTATTTTAGGAAATTAATATTCGAAAATACTTTATAAAAAATATAATAATAAAATAATAACAAAATAAAAGGCAAAGTCAAAGTCAAAGTTTGACTTTAAAAACATTTTCTTGGAAAATGATAAACGACGACAAGTTTCGAAATTATTTACGGTGAAAGTTTGAAAATAGCAGTACGTATTTTGAGAAGATGTTTAATCTGAATTGATTTTTTTTTTAAGACTTGAAGTTTCCATAAAAAGAATTCTTGATGATTTGACATTATTTTGGAAAAATGAGTTTCCAAAGGAAAAGTGGATTTTCTATGATTTGATGTTTTACCAACGAATTTCAAGTAGAAAGGATTTGCTGTAAATGAGTTTTACTTAATGACGTAAAGGATGATATAGAACTTAGTAACCGAGATGTCGGGGTACTAGTATTTTTATGACGTTATCCTATTTTTGATTTGTTTTTCACAGACAAAAACGTTGTAAAACGATGTAAAAAGATGTAAAAACGATGTAAAACGATGTAAAAACGATGTAAGACGATGATATGGAACTTAATAACCGAGACGTCGGGGTATCAAGGTTCGTTGTGTTGTAAACTGGGTATCTATTTAAAGAAGTTAAAACGTTTTAAGTTGTTTTCTATTACCACGAACCTAAGACTGATTGCAAGGTCTAGGGGCTTCGTGATTGAGCACTCGGACTTTGAGGTCCTGTGTTGTTAATAAAAGTTGTAAAGATGTTTTTAAGTCTTAAGCTTTTGAGAGCTTCCATGTTTTAAAACGATGATGTTTATGAGAGCATTAGATGTTTAAAACGATGATGGGTTGTAAGCTTTTGAGAGCTTTGACAAATAAAGATAAAGCACAAAGAAAAGTGTTGAGAACAAAATGTTTTCTTGCATGCATTTGGCAGACATGCCATGATCAAACGAGGGATTACCTTGCGGCGTCAGGGTAGATCGTACAACGATGTTCTTCATTGTGCCGGGTTTGACAATGAGACCCCCATCTACGATGTTATCACCTGTGCCACGATGTTGGACAAAGGGCGATGGGTGTGCCTGTGGCGGTGTGCCTGTGGCAATCGAGTCTGATCAACTCATCACGAGGTTGGAGATATCTCATGAGATTAGGTATGAATGTTTAGATGATGTATTGTAGTGTTGATGGATTGTTTTCCATCGTTGATGTTTGGGGGTGTGAAACCCATTGATAAACGATGTGATATAATATGAATGAGTACGTTGGGTGTGAAACCCATTGATAAACGATGTGATATAATATGAATGAGTACGTTGTTATATACATGTATATGTGTATTTGCCTTCTTTGTGTTGCGCATTTAGTTATGGTGGTAAATCCATATATTGGCGCCTAGCCTTACAAACATATCGAGAGTTGTACAAGGGGTATGATCTCTACAAGAAGAAGAAGGTTGTCTAGTTCGAGACATCTTTGTCTTGCTCCTATTGGTTGTAGTGTCCGTTAATTGACCGAAAAGTCCTGTTAAGTTGTATTATGTTTTGAGAATAAAGTTGATTATGATTTAGGTGAGAAAATATAAGAGGCAAGATAGTTGGAGGACTTATATACATTATGTATTTAAGTGTGATTTGATTACGTTGTTGTGGTTATGAGGAGAAAAGGAAAAAAAAAATTGATCACCATATTTTGAAAAGATGAACGTTGAGAAAACATTATTTTCCGAAAGCAACCGGCAAATTAAGTTTTATTTCCGCAAACGGGTAACCATGTGATGACTCGAGTTTAGGGTGTCACATGGTGGGTCGATGATTTTTCGAATCGGGTCGGGCCAGCCTGGACCTTCAGACCAATGTTTTAAAAACCGAACCGAAAATCGAACCGACAAGATATCCGGGTCATGGTTCAATTGGTTAAATCGGTTCAACCCTTGATTGAACCTTGTGATTAATAAATTATTAAAAAAATTACTAAATTACTAAACTGGGTAAAAAAAGTAAAAAAGTAAAGAAAAATTCATTTCAAACGATTCAACCCATCAAACGGACGGTTCAAAGTGGTTCAATCCGGTTCAACAGATCACGTTTTCAAAAATCTTGGACCAACCGCCGAACCGACCTGGTTCATGGTTGAACCGATTGATTAAATGCCTCTTCGATCCAGGTTTTTAAAACATTAGTTCAGGACTTTAATTTATACTGCCCAACCCACCTTTATAATGGGTCAAATGGACCAAACCATCGACTGCGGATAATTTTGATCGCTCCATCATTGGTGAAACACATGAAAGTGTGTATGTTAATATTATTTTGAGAAACATTATTGGATATTATCATGATTAAAGATAATATGATTATTAGAGTGTTGGTTTATTATTATGCTATGACATATGGATTAATGATATTGAAGTTCAAAATTTTGATTCCTCTAACAATGAGTTTAATTACAAGTAAATATTTTGTATGTAGTTGGCTTGCATAATTATTTTGGAGTGCATTTTAGTGTCATAGATGCAGGTGTGGAAGTTGTTGGATCATCCCAATTTGTCCAACTCCTAGTCGTAGAGTTGAAGTGATATATCACGATCTTTGATGATGCATTTATTTAATTTAATATAGTTCTATGATTAATCATTATTGGTTTTATTTTTGGTAAAACATTGAAATTTCTTGAAAGGCTCTTTGTAAACTAATGCTTTAAATGAAGAAAGGTTCAGTTGTAAACATTTGTTAACGAGGAAGTATTAATCGGGACGAGCTTTTAGAAGGGGGTCGACGTCCCTTTCCGGTCGGTCATGGATGCCGATTGTGGCTTGTGACATCTAACTTGATAGAATTTGGACTTTTAGGTTGATTTTTGTTAATAATCGGATGCTTAGTTTAATTTTCCTCAATTATATTTGTCACTCTTATTTAGTGGTGAATTTTTGGATCATGTTTCTCTACAAGTAGGGTTTTGGCTCAATTTTATGACTTTGGTGGATTCGACACCATTAATAACACAGTTCACCCTATAAAGAATAAGATACATATTCCATACAACATACAACCAAAATATTTGTACATTGTTTCATTTTAAAATTGGCTTGAGTTTTTGACAAAAATATAATCAAAAGACGACAAGTGATTCTTTTAAATTTGTCCCTCGTTTAATCAAGGGACAAAACATTGTCCACCTCACTAAAATGTAAAATGACCAAGACATTCAAACACTTACCATGTTGGAACAACTTGAATGAGTTCTTATTTCTCATTCTCATCTTCATAGAGCCGACAATCACATGTATACTTACTTTTCTCGTGTTCCTTCTCTCTTTTCCACTTCATCCATTTCTTCTCTGTCTTCCATTCCAAAAAAAAAGGAGAGTTTTAGAGGCCGCAAATTTCTTTGCTAAAATAAAAAAAACCGATAGCTAAATTTACTAGGAACCGTTTTGGAACCGATAGGTGGACGTATCTGAATCCAACACAAACTAATTTAGCCACCGATCATGCATTCACTAAATCTGGTCTCTGTCTTTTGTCCTAGAGACATGTTATGAGACAACTTCAAAAACTAATTTTTTTAAAAATTTAGTGGCCACCAATTCAGTTAGTTTTAGCAATCAAGATGCGGTCACATATTTGGTCTCCGAATGGAATATTCCTTTTTAAAACATAAATAAAATTATATTTTTTTAAATTTTAAAAAGTAAAATTAAATAAAATACAGAATAATCATTAAACTAAATAATAAAATATTAGTGAATAGTTATTGCATATATAATCCAGAATTATAATACATTGTCTAAATCCATAAAAGACAACTAAATAAAATAAATGTATGGTAACAAAGCTAAAATCATCACGAGCGTCCTCAACATCAACATCCTCCCCGAAGCATCCTCATAATCAACTTCATCGTTTTCACGTGGCGACCTAAACCCTAGCCACTCACCCAAACCACTCACCCAAACTACTCGATCCTAGCTCTCTCCTAGGGTCAACTCAATCAAAATCATCACGATTTCAATGTCCTTCTCAACTAGCTCTCGCTTAAGGTTTTAGATGACCTCTAGATAGTCCACGATAGGGAAGGGTTTCATGAGGCCATAAAGCCATCCCCATCTTCCCGATACATAAACATAACCCCCTCTTGTTCTTCCCTCGAGCCTTCGCCTTCAAGAAGAAGGCGTTGTTAAAGAGGCAACAAATCGTTATTGCCCCGACTATATATTAGACTCTTCTCAAAGCGATGAAATTCATCCAATATAATATCACAAACATTAGCGCTTGCAATTATTAAACTTTTTGCAATTGTCCTAATCACAATGAGGTGAGAAAAGGCTAAAAATATCATGACTTTGCCCTCATCATGAATGCCCTAACGATGAGCTGCATAGCCACCTTCAATAAAAGGGTGTTGTTAGAGGCAGCACATCACAAATAATCCCTAACTATTAGCCTCTTCTCGAAGGGTATCAAACACATCCTACATAATATTATAGAAATTAGGACTTTTACAATCATTAAAAATAATAAAACGAATAACTTTTAAATAAAACAACATATTACTTACAATAACTCGCAAACTTCTCGTTATCATATTTATATAATTATATCTCTACTTGGTAAGTCAATTCATGGGTAAAGGATGCTTAAAATTATGGCTACTCCAACAACAACAACACATAACATTGAAGGTAGGAATTGTATGGTCATGAGATCCTCCACCCAGGAACATCAAATGCAAGTTTGAGTTTGAAAACCAAAACAAAATAATATTTGTAAACCATGATTTTGGAAAGATAAAAAACAAACGAATTTGGCAAGTTGTCAAATATATAATCAATATATAGATATTAAAGTTAAAAATAGAAATGACAAAAGACCTTACAGAAATCGGTTTTTAAATCTTTGAATTTCGAATGAAGATAGGATCATCTGATAGCCTCTTAACTATGTAAGAATTTGGAAATCAAGAGCTAACTACATTTTTCACCTCAACTTTGAACAACAAATCCTTGTCGAGCAAGGTATAAATCTCTTCAGAAAGATGTAACCTCCGGATGAGTGGTCAATGGATAATTAGTATAGTTAGTATTAGTATCACTATTACTATTAGTGATAATGGATTTATAGAAAAGTAAAATAGGATTTATGTGACAGATAAAGAAAAGGTACAAGAAAGTAAGAGCCTGACAAACTTCCAAGTCCGAGTATCACTCAAGACTCCCTAGTTACAATTATTCCCTTCTCATCCCATATAAAGGATTCCCCTAACAACTTTCCTAAAAATCAGCACATAATGGAGACTCTTATAACAGACCCTCTTTCATCTTTCCCCGTGACACCCTTACTCTATGGTTCCTACTACAGGTATTATTGTTGCTTTGCTTCTTGGCCTTCGTATAAACCAAGAGAGGTTAACGGACTCGGGCCCGGTCCATATTCCTAACAACTTCCATCATAAACAAGTATTGCTCCCGAATTCAGGAATTGTTAAGCTACAAAAAGATTTCTATTATCTCGTGAGGGGGAAAGAAATATGAAGCATATAAAACATCACAAATCTAATGTACGTTGGTCGTATTATATGTCCCCGAGCCGTAGATAGTCCAAAACTTCCATTTGAACCAAAACACATTTGAATCATGCAAATCACACTACAAGATTATATCCATTGAAGATTGTTAGGATTCATAAACAGAAAAATGTAAAATTGATGAAAAATAGAGAAATGGAAAGAACAATATTATTGAATGGCCGAGTTAGGAACAAAATAGGAGAATGAATTCTCCTCTAAGGGTTACCCTTCACAAAGGGTTTCTCCTTTCTCACAAATTAAAATTCTCCGAATGCATGCCTTCCACCCTTATTGCCCCTTTATTTATCTAACTTATCCCCCTAACTAACTAACCGCTCCAAATGTCCCTAACTACTTTACCTTCCCTTTTGTCCTTAAAAGCTATTCTTCAAATGAGATATTTGTCGTTGTTATTCTCTAAAAGTGCTAATACGTATTGCCAATTTTCCATCCATGTCCAATCAAGGATTTATTAATGATGTCCTTGAGAATTTGGAAAAATAATGGGAAGGAAATGTGCTTGAAATTGGTTCAAATCGTCATCTCTTACATAGAAATCATCTTTCACGGACATTGCATAAATATCAAAGGCAGAAGGTAAATTGCTTGGCATCTTTTCATGTAGATTAGACATACAGCAACAACACATAAGTGATACATAGAAAAGGAAGTTTACAATGATACAAATCCTTACCTCTCCTCCTTGATATTAGCTAGTTTATTAACCATAAAAAAATTAGGACTGAAAATTTTGAAGTATACAAGCTTTGGGTAGTTTATCATAATCAAACTTAATCATACCCGTAGAAGATTCAAATCAAATGCCACACATGCAATACAAGAACAAAGATCAGGGGAAGTGGCTAGAAAACAGAGCTTTGGGGTTACACAGCTTTTTGGTATACGCCTATTCTTATCTACTTTTTACTAAGGGAAGAGGACTATGGAGAATAAGAAGAAAGAAGACCCTCACCTCAAAGCCAACTGAATTCAATTGATTCTATTTGTTGTAGTATGGATATCCTTTGATGAAACTATTCAAAATCAGCAACATGAGTGTTGCACTTCCTATTTGGCAACACCCCCAAACCAAAAAAAAACCTATTTTGTGTGTTCGCATACAATTAAAGCGATTACCCCAAAGTCAAACTCCAAAATCCATGCTTAGGTAATAAAACCCTAAATACAGGCTCAAGAGTGTCCCCACAAAGGTGAGAGGACCCTAAATGCCACACATCCAAAGTTATCAACTCAGAATTCACTTGCTACAAGATCAGAAATACAATTCATTCATTTCCAGAAGTGAATCAAAGCATTCTGAAAAAAATAGTAACTGAATTTACATTTAAATTATTTGTAGTGCAATAGAATTAATGAGTCGAGACTTAAAAAAGATAAGGGTGCAATAGCAATTAATGAGTCGAGACTTCAAAAAGACAAGGTTAATTTCCAAGCAACAATTAATTCTGAATGTCTTAAACCACCATCCAAATTCCTTAAATCTCGAAAAAGAATTGATGAAACAATTACAATATATTGATATCAATCTTAAAACTAATACCTTTTTATCAAAGTGCTTGTCATGAATGTACAATGGCCATTCTTCCCCACATTCCACGAACCCACCGATTCGTGTCGCCAGGACATTTTCTCTTTTACCAATATCTTTTTTGATAGAGCTTTACATGAATGGTAGATTGGAGGTCCCGTTGAGAATGACCATATCACCTTCATGGAACCACTCTTGTCACCCACCATACATAGTCCAATCTAGGTAGTAATTAGTGTTTTAGTTGGTTTCTTGGACTGATGAGTGTGATTTCACCTCATCTTGTCTATCATTTTGCATGCATTTTTCATGTAGTTTGTGCATTTTTAATTAGATTTTAGGTTAATTTTCCTTTGGAACGGCTAGGGTTTTCGTGTGTTGTTTTGCGTAGATATCAAGGTGAAATGCTCAAGATCAACCATGATGGAGTTTGGATGAAGATAGGGCTTTAAAAGTGCAGAAAATGAGCCAACCGTAGTCTATCATTGCCTAGCCGTGATGCCCATCACGCCATGATCTAGCAAACGAAAAAGAACAAAGGCTGAAGTCGATGTTCACGCTGCCCGGCCGTGATGGCTATCACTACGTGACCCAAAACACCACAAGTCGTAGCTCATCATTGGCCACAATCGTGATTCGAACACGGCCATGAATGCAGGGCTCGCGACGCGAGCTTGACTCTCGCCATGCAGAGACCATTTTCGAAAGAGCCGAACAGAAGCGATGCACTCCTGCCGTGATGGCCATCACGGCCGTGATGCGATTACACTCCAAGAAATCGGAGCCAGATCAGATTTTGAGTTGGTTTGGGACTCTAACTTCCCAATTTCTATAAATATGGACCAGCGAATCAATGATGATTGAGGAGGAGGATCACATCCATAACAACTAGACTCTGGGCATAGATCTCTTCTTCTCTTCTCTTTCTCTGATTTTTGTATTTCTATTATGCTGTCAACCCAGCTTGTCATCTCCATGGCAACCCGGAGTAGTAGATTTAGTTTCTAGGGACTAGGGCTCTGCCTGAGTTTTGTAAATGTTGTTGATTTGATGTAAAAATCGTTGTTGATTTCATTATTGTTTTATATCCGATTTCTAGTTTGTTAATCACTCATAAATTTCGTAACCGCTTATTTGCGTGGATGTAGACGTCCTAAGGAGGAACCTAGCGGTGAACTTAGGATTTCTAGGGTGTTTCACTGAAATTCCGGCGCCACCGGTTTGTGAGATGTGGATGATCTGAGGAGAGGAACCTAGCGGTGAACTTAGGTTGTTTGCATGACTTAGACATTATATGAGGAACCTAGCGGTGAACTTAGGTGTTTGACCAATAGAAGTCGGACTTGGGACTGAAATCACGAGAGTTAGAAGTCGTCCCTCGAGGAGCAACGAAGTTGTCACGGCTAAGGGTTCAATCGGATCGACTACCACGAGAGTAGGGCTCGGTCAATTGGGCATGGCTTTGTAACCCGAGAGGAGCTTAAGCTATCGGAGGATAAACTCGCCTTCAAGGCAATTTCGGTAATCAAAAAAGGTAAATCAGATTAGCAACATAAACAACCTCAAAGGTAACCCAAATCCCTAGAATCCGCTTAGATCTAAAACCCCAAAACATCTGTTTTCGCTCATCTATCATTTAAATTGAATTCAAAATCCTTTTCACTCAAAACATAAAATCCTTCTTAAAACTCCCCAAATCTAATCGATTCTAAAATCGATGCGATTCGGAACACACTTCTGTGGGTTCGATATCTTTTATTACTTGATGGCAATCCAGACACTTGCCGGAACGACAGCTGCGTGTGTCACAAGACACATTAGTTTTTGATGCAGTTGCGGGACCGTGCCTTTCGAATTTCAATTAGTTTTTAAATTGATTTTTATGGACCTTTTCTTTTATTTGATTTTATTTCTGAAATATAAAAAAATCAAAAATCAAAAATTCTTTTCCTTCTATGGTATCCATCTCTCTGTGTGTTATATGAAAAGATCCCTAAGTCTTGGGAGCCTTAGTGAGATTGATCCGGAGATCGAGAGGACCTTCCACGCCGTGAAGACTACAAAGAGAGGGAGAAAGGTTGAGTCCTGCCCCACTCATGCAAATCAACCGGATACAAAACCTTTGAAGGACTACGCGACTTTCAAATGCGCAGACTTGCGAACTGGGGATTGTAAGGCCAGATTGAGGCGGAAAACTATACCATACCACCTATGCTAATCAACATGATTGGGCAACATCAATTCTGAGGATTGCCTTCGGAGGACCCGACCGATCATATAGAACATTCTTAGAGTTCACCGACGCAATCAGATTAATGGAGCCTCTGTCGATGCTGTGCTTGAGACTGTTCCCTCTATCTCTCACCGAAAGGCGAAAGCCCGGCTTAAGCAAATCCCCGCTAACACTTTGACCACTTGGGACCAACTCGTAGCAGGCGTTTGGAGAAATTCTTCCCTCCATCAAAGACGGCTCACATAAGAACCCAGGATCACCGGCTTCTTCCCAAGACGGAGAGAATCATTATCGGAAGCTCGGGATCGTTATAAGGGACAGCTGAGTCGTGCCCACATCACTGACTCGAGAGGTGGTTAATAGTGCACACCTTCATAACGGATTGGATTACTCTTCAAAGGTGTCACTAGATTCGCAGCCGGTGGAGCATTTATGAATAGGCCTCTCCCTGAGGCATTCAACATCATTGAGAATGTCGCCACCAACTACCACCAATGGGGTTCGAAGAGGTAATAACCCGAACAAGATTTTTAAGTTTGAGGTAAATAGCACATATCTTATTATGTCAAAGATAGACTCACTTAATAAACGTTTTGATCGCTTGAAAGAGCTAATGGGAGTGCATTAGGTGCTACTAACCTTGTTTGTGAGATTTGTGGGAATGCAGTGGACATGACATGATGGAATGCCCACATGGATCCTAAGCTTCTGTGAGCAAATGAACTTGTAACAACTTCTACGATACGTAACCCGACTGCCCAACTATGCTCCCCAAATCCCTACAACTAAAGAAGGAACAACCTCTTACCTCTCCTCATGCGCAACACAAGAACACGCTCAAATTCATGAGTTCCAAGAGGTCAAGGTAATAAGAGAGCAAGACGGGGTATCTCAGGTGCAAAAAGATCTAAACTCGGACTTTATTTGAAAGTTTTTCTCAAACTCGACAAAACAGAATGAGGAGTTTGGGACAACATGGAAGGGCAATGAGTGAAGCAAAGGAGCTAGCATCTAAGGTAGACAACTTAGCAACTCATAACAAGATGCTAGAAACACAAATTGCCCAACAAACCAAAGACGTACTGAGACCTTAAGTGGTACATTCTGCAACCCAAGCAAACCCCAATGAGCATTGCAATGTCATACACTTAAGGGATGATAAGCTTAGGGTGGGGGGTAGCTGAAATGGAGGTGAACCGGAGGGGAAGATAAGAGCGAAAAGGAGAGCTTAACCGAAGTGGCATGTCCCTCCACCACCATACCAACTCCCGATACCTTTCCCACAAAGGTTGGTCAGAAAGCAAGGATGTGGAGAGTTAAAATGCCTACTAAACCTGAAAAGACCAAGGTAGTTTCTCCATCTCTTGCTCGACAAATAGTATCCACAGATCACTTTATGTGACTTAGTGGGCTAGCACTTGGCTGGATGTCCCTCACTATCATGGAAAGGTTGGGAAGAGTGAGTTGAGACCATTCAAATTCCCCTTACAAATTGCGGATGGCTCAACTAGGACTCCCAGGCATACTAGAGAATGTCTCGAAGGTAGGAAAATTCTCATCCCTACGACTTTCCCGGTATCGGATATGAAAGGAATCCTAAATTCCCCCCATCATTTTAGGAAGGCCATTCTTGGCAACCGAGCAGTGAATAGACGAAGGAATGGTAAACTCCTCTCAATGTAGAGGAAGGGTAGGTAAATTTTCGCGACTAACTCTTGTAACAACCTCCTTTGAGAGCCATGCAGAATTGATGTAACGCCTCCAAGGGTAAAAGAAAGATGAACATGGAAGCAACTCAAGATATGCGTGGCTAATGATGCACCCAGCGAAGATGGAATTGGAGTTGCTATCCATCATCAACAAAAACTTCCACGGAGAAGGAAGGCTAGGAAGCCCAAGAGAAAAGAGCGGCTGAAGCAAGTATCGCCGCATGATGAAAAAACGGCTTTTTGGAGGAGTTCCTTGAAGAAAAAGTTCCGCACGCCTACGCCCAAATTACTCTGCTGATTTAAGGAAGTATGGTCAAGCTTAAGACCATAAATAAGCGCTTCGGGAGGCAACCCAAGTTTCTCTTCCTTTTCCTTTTGTTTTCTTTTTGAATCACCTCTTGAACAATTTGAGAAGATCAAGAGGCAAAAATTTCATTAATAGGTTTGTCTAGTGTTTTCAAAGTTGAGAAAAGGAAGAAGAAGCAGAAAGATAAAGTGAGGCCATCACGCATCGCACTACCGTGATGAACTAAACAAGAGCACGTAGCGATCACGGTCAGGGGCTGACAACCATCACGGGCGTGATGAGTAGGATGCCAAGGCCGGAGAGCATACGGCCCAGCCGTGATGTAGATCACGGCCGTGACAGGCAACTCCCGAGACTCCAAACCATCACTACGCCTCATGATGAGCCTCACGGCCGTGATAAAATTTCCACCTAAGTTTGATTGAATGTGAGCCAACACCCGCTACCCACTGCCGGGTAAGTTGTTCCATTTTTCTCCTCTCTTTCGACTTGATTATTTACATTGGACACAATGGCTAATGGCTGGGGTAGTATTTATTTTTGCATTTGCATTGTTGCATTCATATTGCATTCACATAGGCATAGATTGGTATGATCACATTCTCTAGATTGCCCTGACTGGGAAACATGCATCCAATTGTGAGAACTTGTAGCCAAATGAACTGAGATATGAATTTTGAACCCAATTTTTCATTATTCTTGTGATATGGCTTAAAATAAAAAAAATTCTTTTGAGATAGTCAATTGATAGTTGATAATTAGCAAGTGGTTCCTTAGATTTGTGTTTCCACTCATTTTTGAACTACTAAATGTAAGATTTTGAGTCAAAAGGGTATTTACCAACCACCCCATTTCTGTGATATGTTGTAATTCCTCTTGACTGTATTTTCTAGAACTTGACTTGAAACCACTTTGAAACTTCAAAATTTATGAAAACATTTTTGGAAATGATTGAGGACTAGGTATTTTTCCGCCTCCGAGCTTTGAATGATAAATGCTACCCCTAGTTGCCCAATTTTAGCCTAAAGATAAAATACTTTTCTTGGTACCTTGAATTACTTTGATAAATAATGCTCGGTATGGCACCTTTAAAGTATTACAAAAAGGGGCAAAATGGTAGTTGGAAAAAAGTATGGGATGAAAAAAAGTGAAAGTAATTTCTGTTGAGCTATAAATCTCCTCTCTAAACAAATAAAAATGAAATAAACGAAAGACAAAAATGGAGAAGGGGATGATAAAGAAAGTGAGAAATGAAAAGAAAAAGAAAAAGAAAAAAAATAATAGAAGGAAGAAAGGTGGAAAAGTAAATCAAAGTCCCCTAAAAGGTATTTTAGAAGATGTCATGCTTGTAATGTCTGATAACTGTCTAGCCTTCTTGAAATTCCTTCCTTTGATTTTCCCACCTTACAATAAACCCAAGGCCACATTACAACCAAAGGAAAAGACCTCTTGATTCTTAAGTGTTTATTAATAAAGTGGAGATTTGCTAATAGTCAAGCCTATGGTAAAATATTTTCCTTGAGGAAATGGAGTTGAATTGTCATATACCCTAAACACTTGAGTGAGGTGAGATGAGTGCCCAAATCAGTGAGAATATGAACTTGAAAACCTAAGCTTCTAATTGGACTTGAACTTGATTATCTCTTGAGTGCTTATTGAATATGCCTATCACTTGGATTAGCTTCTAGGGTTTTTGGTTCACTATCCAGCTTTGAATGATTTATATTATGGTTCAGTAATTGCTTGAGGACAAGCAAAGTTTTAAGTTGGGGTGATTTGATGAGCGGGATTTCACCTCATCTTTGTTCATCATTTGCATGCATTTTTCATGTAGTTTAGGCATTTTTTATTAGATTTTAGGTTAATTTTCCTTCGAACGGTAAGGCGGTTTTCGTGGTGTTGTTTTGCAGATATCAAGGGTGAAATGCTCAAGATCAACCATGATGGAGTTTGATGAAGATGGTGGCTTTAAAAGTGCAGAAAGAGCCAAACAGAGCCTATCACGGCTTAGCCGCTGATGCCCATCACTGCCATGATCGAAAGCAAAACTGAAAAAGAACAAAGGTCAAGTCGAGTCGTTACTTACTGCACGGATGGCCCATCACGGCCGTGACCCAAAACCACCACAAGTCGGAGCCCATCACGAGCCACCAATGATGTTCTAACACGCCATGATTCAGGGCTCGTGACGCGAGCTTGACTCACGCCACGCGAGACGAATTTTCCGAAGAGCCGAAAAGAACTGTCATCCTGGCCGTGATGGCCCATCACGACCGTGACACGATTACTGGACCTGAAGAAACCAAATAGATCAGATTTTGAGTTGGTTTGGGACTCAACTTCCCAATCTCTATAACTATGACCCGGCAGATGTAATGATGATTGAGAGGAGGATCACATCCATAATCAACTAGGACTCTAGGCATAGATCTCTTCTCTTCTCTTTCTCCTCTCTTCTCTTTTTGATTTTCTATTATATGTGTCAACCCAGCTTGTCATCTCCATGGCAAGACCGAGTAGTAGCTTAGTTTAGGGACCAGGCTCCCGGTTTGTAAATGTTGTTGATTTGATTTAAAAATCATTGTGATTTCATTATTGTTTTTAGATCCGATTTCAGTGTGTTAACTACTCATAAATTTCAAACCGCTATTTACTGACGAGATTTCTAGAGGAACCGAGTGAACTTAGGATATTCTAGGGTGTTTCACCGTAGCCAGGCCACCGGTTTGTGAGATGTGAATGATCTAAGGAGGAACCTATGTGAACTTAGGTTGTTTGCATGACTTAGACATTATAAGGAGGAACCTAGCGGTGAACTAGGGTGTGTACCCAGAAGCTAGACTGGGACTGAAATCACAGAGTTAGAAGCCGCCCTCGAGGTGCAACGAAAGCTGCCGGTCTAATTGATCGCTGGGACTCCTCCACGAGTAGGGGCTCGGCTCAACTGGGTACTGCTTTAGTAACCCGTGAGGAGCTTGGGCTATCGTAGGATAACTCGCCTTCAAGGCAATTTCTGAATCAAACAAAGGTAAATCAGATTAGCAACATAAACAACCTAAAAGGTAAACCAAACCCTAGGAACCGCTTTTTAGATCTAAAACCCAAAACATCTCGCTTGCTTATCTATCAAAATAAATCAATTCAAAATCCTTTTCACTCAAAACATAAACTCCCTACTAGAACTTTCCAGATCTAATTGATTCGAAAACCGATTGCATTCGAGAACATACTGTGGGTTCGATATCTTTATTACTTGATCGCAATCCTAAGATACTTGTTTATCGTGACGCTGCTAAATACGAAGTCCTACACCATCGACCTCAATGAAAAATGTATAAAAAATCCGCAAGTAGAATAATATGGTTAGAATGCCACCAACTCAACACAAAGTAATAAGGTTACAAAGCCATGATAATAGCACTTCATGATATTGAACCATTCAATCAACCCAATAAGTAGACTTCGGACTAGGAAGGATGTATAACATTAAGACAAAAGTGCAAGTCTAAAATAAAATAGAGATAATATTTATAAATTAAATGAGTCACTATAAATGCATAAAATACTAACATTTATCTAATTATTCGGGGCATTTCCATCCAAATACTAACATTATCTTCTTTATCACAAATTAAATTTCTCTTAATGCATGCCTTCCACCCTCATTCCCCTTATTTATCTAACTTATCCCCTCTAACTAACCCACCCGCTACAAATGTCCCTAACTACTTGCCTTCCCTTCGTCTCCTTAAAAGCTATTCTTCAAATGAGATATTTGTCGTTGTTATTCTCTCAAAATGCCAATACGATGCTAATTTTTCCATCCTCCAATCAAGGATTTATTGATGATGTGCTTGAGAATTTGGAAAATAACGGAAGGGATGTGCTTGAAATTGGTTCACATCTTTATCTCTTACATAGAAATCATCTTTTCTCAAACATTGTCATAATATCAAAGAAGCAAGGTAAATTGCTTGGGCATCTTTCATGATTAGACATACAGCAACAAAACATAAGTGATACATAGAAAAGGAAGTTTACAATGATACAATCCTTACCTCTCCTCCTTGATATTAGCTAGTTTATTAGCCATAAAAAAATTAGAATGAAAATTTTGAAGATATAGCTTGGAAGTTTATCATAATCAAACTTAATCATTCCCTAGAAGATTCAAATCAAATGCCATTACATGCAATGCAGTATCAAAGTTCAGTTTAGCGCCGTAAAATGTATTGAGTTACATGATGATTAGGTATGCCTTTATCTTTATCTACTTTACCATGAAGGTATTAAGACGATGGAGAGTTAGCAGGAAGAATAGATGGAGAAGAAGCAAAAGAAGAAGAAAGAAAACCTATTTGTTGTACTATGGATATCCTTTGTTGAATATATTCAAAATCACCAAATACGTGAGTTTCAAGACTTCCTATTTGGCAAACACCTCCAACAAAAACCTATTTTTTTTGTGTTCATACAATTAAAGTAGCTCAATTTTAAAGTCAAACTCCAAAAATCATGCTTAGTAATAAAACCCTAAATATGGGGCTCAAGAGTGTCCCTACAAAGGTGAGAGGACCCCAAATGCTACACATCGGAGTTATCAACATGCAATTCACTCTGCTACAAGATCGTGAATACAATACTTTCATTTCCAGTTAGAATTAAAGCATTCTCAAAAGAAAAATAACTGAATTTATATTTAAATAATTTGTAGTGCAATAGCACTTAATGAGTCGGAGACTTCAAAAAGACAAGAGTGAATAGCAATTAATGAGTCGAGACTCCAAGAAGACAGCGGTAATTTCCAAGCAATAACTAAATTCTCAATATGTCTTAAACCACCATCCAAATTCCTACATCTCAGAAAAAGCATTTCTGAGGAAACAATTACAATATATTGATATCAAATCTTTAAACAATACTCTTACCAGTGAAACTTGCCATGTGCATGTACAATGCCCATTCTTCCACATCTCCACGTAACCCACCGATTAGCGTTTCGACACATTTTCTTTACCAATATCCATTTTGGTAGGGGAGCTTTACTTGAATGGTAGATTGGAGCTCCTCTGAGAATTACCATATCACTCTTCATGGAACCACTGTCAGTCCACCATATACATAGTCCCATATGGGATAGTAACTGGCCGAGTTGGCTTACCGTCCAATGAAAATGTATAAAAAAAAAAAAATCAGCAAGTAGAATAATATGGTTAGAATGCCACCAACTCAAAAACAAAAAGTAACAAGGTTACAAAGCCATGATAACATCACCATGACATTCAACCATTCAAGCAACCCTAGAAGTAGGACTTCGGACCGTAAGCATGGATAACATTAAGACAAAAGTACAAGTCTTAAAATAAAATAGAGGAATAATATTTAAAAATTAAAATGAGTCACTCAAATGCAAATAAAATACTAACATTTATCTAATTATTGGGGCCTTTCCATCCATAATACTAACATTTATATCCTTTTCACAAATTAAAAATTCTCTTAATGCATGCCTTCCACCCTCATTCCACTTTATTTATCTAACTTGTCCTCTCTAATTAACTGGGACCGCCCAAATGTCCCTAACTACTTTGCCTTCCCCTTTGTCCTTAAAAGCTATTTTCAAACGAGATATTTGTCGTTGTTATTCTCTCAAAATGCCGGATGCTCATTGAATTTTCCATCCTCCAATCATGATTTATTGATGATGTGCTTGAGAATTTGGAAAATAATGGTAAGGAAATGTTCTTGAAATTGGTTCACAGCTTTATCTCCTACATAGAAATAATCTTTCTCAAACATTTAGATAAATATCAAAGGAAGCAAGGTAATTGCTTGTATCTTTTCATGTAGATTAGACATACAAAGAACAACACATAAGTGATACATAGAAAAGGAAGTTTACAATCATACACTCTTTACCTCTCCTCCTTGATATTAGCTAGTTTAACCATAAAAAAATTAGGAATGAAAATTTTGAAGTATACAAGCTTGGGGTAGTTTATCATAATCAAACTTAATCATTCTGGAGAAGGTTCAAATCAAATGCCACACATGCAATGCAAGAATAAAGTTCGAAGTAGCGACATAAATGTAGCTTGGGGGTTACACAAAGATTAGGTATACCCCGCATTCTTATCTGTTGTACTGCAAGGGGGAAGAAGACTATGGAGAAGAAGAAGAAAGAAGACCACCCCAAAGACAACTGAATTCAAATTGATTCTATTTGTTGTAGTATGGATATCCTTTGGGTGAAACTATTCAAAATCAGCAACATGAGTGCTGCACTTCCTATTTGGCAACACCCCCAACCAAAATAACCTATTTTATGTGTTCATACAATTAAAGTAGCTTTACCCAAAGTCAAATTCCAAAAATCCATGCTTAGGTAATAAAACCCTAAATGCCTGAGTGTCCCCGCAAAGGTGAGGGACCCTAAATGCCACACATCAAAAGTATCAACCGTGGAATTCACTTGCCACACATCAAAAGTTATCAACCGTGGAATTCACTTGTACAAGATCAGAAATACAATACTTTCATTTCCTCGTTGAATTAAAGCATTCTAAAGAAATAATAACTCAATTTACATTTAAATTATTTGTAGTGCAATAGAATTAATGAGTCAAAGACTTCAAAAGACAAGGGTACTTTCCAAGCAACAATTAAATCTAATATGTCTTAAACCACCATCCAAATTCCTTCATCTAGAAAAATCATTGATGAAACATTTACAATATATTGATATCAATCTTAAAACTACCCTTACCAAAGTGCTTGTCAGTTTATACAATGCCCATTCTTCCCATATTCCACGAACTCCACCGATTAGTGCTTCACGATACATTTTCTTACCAATATCCTTTTTGATAGGAGCTTTACTTGAATGGTAGATTGGAGCTCCTACTGAGAACGACCATATCACCTTCACGGAACCACTTTGTCACCCACTATATACATAGTCCCATCTCGGGATAGGAATCAAGCAGAAGCTGGCCATCGTCCCACTCACCAAAATGTATAAAAATCAGCAAGTAGAATAATATGGTTAGAATGCCACCAACTCAAACAAAAAGTAACAAGGTTACAAAGCTAAGACAACAACACCATGATATTCAACCATTCAAGCACCGCTATAAGAAGACTTTTGGACTAGGAAGTATGGATAACATTAACATAAAAATACAAGTTTTAAATTAAAATAGAGGAATAATATTTAAAAATTAAATGAGTCACCGTGAATGTAATAAAATACTTACATTTATCTAATTTGTTGGGGCATTTCCATCCATAATGGTATAAGAATTCAAAAAGTAAAGGTAAAAAGTTATGAAATTAAGAATGCCGGGGAGCAACTACTTTGAAGTGTTTATAGTATTGCTTAATAACTTCTAGTAACAACTGTGAGACCACCCAACAACAAAAAAATCAATAACACCCACACTTGTATCTATATCGCAACTATGATGCACGCAAGACGATACGAGTATCGCATACTCATACGATCCGATATGATGATACGTTGTT
This sequence comes from Sophora flavescens, assembly GCA_030762895.1. NCBI lineage: Eukaryota > Viridiplantae > Streptophyta > Magnoliopsida > Fabales > Fabaceae > Sophora > Sophora flavescens. The sequence goes on along the minus strand of JAUPTC010000145.1, from coordinate 4,026 downwards.
TATTAAAAATACAGGATACACTACAGAAGACTTTAGATAGCGCTTCGTATGCCTTTTAATAGCGTTTGTAACCGCTATCTATTCTACCGCTATTAAAACCTAGCAAAGATGGCATTTGGAATCCCATTAATAGGTGACTTTAGATAGCCGCTTGTACACGAAACGCTATTATCTAAAGTCGAGCTTAGATAGCGCTTCTTATACAAACGCCATTTAAAGTCTGATTTTAGACAGCCGCTTGTACACGAACGCTATCTAAAAGTTCCGACTTGTGATATTCACACACGAAAACGCTTATCTAAAAGCTCACTTTTGATACGCTTTTATACAACACTATCTAGTCTGACTTTAGATAGCGCTTGTACCGGGAAACGCTCATCTAAAGCCCTTTTTTTTAAATTTTATTTCTTAACTTTTACATCCATTATTCCCCGCATATTTACAAAAAAACCATAATTGTCAGCAACAACACAATTGTTCAAAATGTGTTCAAAATATAGTGTTCACGCAAATTCGATGTGTTTAGCTTGAAACCAAGAGTTTACTCAAAAGTGCAAATCATAAAGAACTATATATATATATAACCAGATATATGACACCAATGCTCTTCAAAGTATTCAAATTCACAGAGTAAGACAAAATCAAAGTGCAGAATTATACTAGATCTCAATCTTTAAGAAACCAAAATCGTAAAACCAACATACATCTACAATGAATTTACATTTACAGCTTCCTTTGTTTTTCAGAGACCAAGATAATACCAGTAATGTGTCTAATGTGATCCAAAGACTCGGAGTATTACATACTGCATTTCCACCACAAAGACTAACTCTTTACACTGGGATACAGCATTAATTAGGGTAAATACTACCGTAGCAAGAAATAGTATCCAAATCAGCATTAACAAAGTGTAATAAAATAATAAGTTCGAACTTATTTTCCTTAGCAGCGGCATGTCCACCAAGGCATGTACCAAGGAAAAAAAATACATGATAGTTTCTTGTATAAATATAAAGCATTATTCATTACCTGAGTATATTGTCACCATCAGATAATTTGATCATAATCAAACGAACTTTTCAACAATATAGCGACACTACCCTTCCTGACTTCGCATAGCCGAGCAAAGGAGTATGTGGAGCATTCGAAGTGGTGGAAGTACTCGTGACATGAAAATAAATAAATTAAGTTACAATTGCTAAAACATTTGAATGTCACGCTTAAAAGCTAAGTAAACAACATACCGCCATGTATTTTAACTGGTTCCGCGAAGATAGTCTCCTTCATGAACGCTACATAGTACCACAATCTGACTCCGGCTGTCTGGGCACTATAAAAATAAAATAGTTAATCAATATAGTTTTTTTTATCTAAATCGCGTATTAAGTTTTTGCAAATATACCTCGTATTCAATCCATTTAATGTCGCTGCCTTTAAACGCGGCACCTTAGTTCGATATTTATGCCGATAAAACTTGCAAACTACTAATCACAAAATCAACGACTCATTAAGAAACATATTTTAATCTCACAAACACACTGCTCACATTTAAATGGTGAATCATAGGAATCAGAAGTATAGAGACTGCTACGACGTGATCGTCTGCTCACATCTGTCAACATACACGGGAGGTAAATAATCTCTTCTAACAATATTTATCACTAATAAAGACCTAATGATTCCTACTAAAATGTTGAGATAACAAATCCTAAGCACCTCAACTTTATGAATTCATTATTGTGAATTAAGTCCTAGGATGTTTACTCACCCAACATTGCACGTGCTAAAAAAAAGGGGGCTGATATTCTCTTTTTAGTTGCAAACCTGTCACCAGATACGTTGTCCTGTGAATCCCTCCCGAAGAGCCGGATGTATTTGCTCGGAAAGGGACAAGAATAAACCTCCTCGCATATCCTTTCCAGCAAAATTCTTCATACAAATACCTTCAATTAAAATATAAAAATGGATTACACCAATGACATCAATATTTAAATGGAAAAGACTAAAAAATATTGTACACTTTAAACCCGATTTATTACCGATATCGAGCTAACTCGAGGCGACAATTTATTCATAGATTTTATAACTTCCATATTTTCGATTGAGCATCTCAATGAAATGGTGAAAAAATTTTGTTCCATCTCAGCGCACAATTGGTCAAATTTTTATATTCTTTCGTTCATGTATTTTGGAAATTCAAATATTCCGAGAAGTTGTTGTCAATCAAGAGTGTTGGCCTTGCAGTTGCCTCCTTTATTTTCTCGGCTAATTGACTCCTTGCTATCCAGTACTATTTCCGCTTCTGCTCTTTAGCTTTTTATGGGTGTAATTTGCATTTAATATGCCTTAGTGATTTAACTAATGTAACGCATATACTTATGAGTGCGTAAAATGAATTCATACCATATTAATTACAACCGAGACCAATTGGCTATGCTACATAAAACTACCGATTTCCCACCAGCATCACATCTGGATCAACGATAGGTACCCTCTGAACACATCCCTCACTGAGAAAAATTAACTCCAGCTTCCATGTTGTAAGGGGCACGTCCAAAGGTGCAAGGTAACACCTTTACCATTGTATACTTTACCCATAGCAACCATACGAAGTTCGGGGGTCACAAAATAGTTCATATGAGTCGACTTCCTTAATCCAACGATAGATTAATATCAGGAATTAGGTATCCAATTTAGTGTTTATCCTGAATGCAATATTAGTAAAAAAAAAAAAGGCATGCATTACTTCCCGAAGCCACGCGATGGCAGAGTTTAACTATCTTGACTTGTTTAACGTGGAAATTAGCCTCTCTCCTCATCCTTTTGACGGCCTTTTCTTCCAAATGTCAACTATGGAGTGACACCAACGCTCCAATTTTTCGCTTCTTAGTTGTTTTTGCACTACCTGTGGGTGGGAAGTAATCTTTGTGAGACGCCGAAACCTACACCCCCTAACACGCCCTGGGTTCTCTGGCATACCCGCGCTTTGGCACGAATATCCCTGCCACCAAAGTCTTCATTCCTCCTCTATCACAGATCAGATGGGGGCCTTCTCCGACACATACATAGAAATGCAAATGTTAAAATTATTATATATTATCATGCAAATAACACTGATAATGTAATCGCGGGTCTAATAACACATTTATTCCACACGGTCTCACAAGATTTTTGTTGTCAATTACACCCATTTTGTTCTAACTTTCCTCCACACAATATGGCGCGACTCTTCTTAACTTCTGCCCCGCCTCCCGTATCTCGTAGAGGACAGATAATATAATTAATCAAACAGCCTGAGACTGATACTATTAAATAAAGGAAGGAAGAGTATATATATATATATACATACTACTCCATCTCACACCGATACCTTACGGGATGCTTTCTAGGTGGCATGCAGATCTAACGCCTGCTACATTCATTGCTTAATTTCTATCTCACATATATAAGGTAATATTAATACAAGAATGTCATATGCACGCATTGCCATAAAATATGGCGACCAACGAATATTAAACATACAAGGAATCGGTGCATCTCCGCGCGACGCGGCAACTCGCTCACTCATCCTCGATATGTGGATATTGTGATGGAGGCCTCATTGATATTCCACAGTATCTCTAGAAATTGTCGGTCAATCCAGTTCTAATGCTCATGAGGCAATGGGGCTCTAAGGCTAAATTTTTCCCAGATTCATCAACATTAAAAGATCTCAGAAACAATATAAACAACGTGTCAAAGTAAGATGTTTACATAGTTTACAATATAATTTATAAATTTTAATAACATCGTGACATCACCCCATATGCTCTTGAAACCATCCAAAGCTTCATCCTTCCAATTAGAATAAGACGTTGGACCGTTGTTTAACAACGGCTCCCAATGTAATTCTTCAATATTTTACCATTAGCAATTTGGCTTATTGGCTCATAGCAATTCCATTCAACTCGCATTTAAAAAATAAAGTAATTAAATCTAGATATCAAACAACATTATAAATCCTCAGATTAGTAAGAAATTACATCA
>JAUPTC010000144.1:17500-87961 GCA_030762895.1 Sophora flavescens | reverse complement strand
CATCACAATTGACACATGCATAGGAGCCAAATGAATCATCTAATTCCGGAATTTCTTCATCATCCTCTAGCATGGTGGAATGGATGTCCTCCATATGCCTCTTCCTCTCAATTTCCTTAGTCAAGGGTTCTGATCCTTGAGCTTGTTGCATGGAATTCATTGAAGCGGAAAGCTGCCCAATCTGTGTCTGCAAATTGTGAATGCTAGCATCCGTTCGCTGCTGAAACTGTCCAATTTGCTGCTCAAACTGGAGATTTTGTGCAGCCATTTGCGCAGTGATTTGTGCAGTCATTTCTGCAGTCATTTGCTTGAACAGGTCCTCTAGTGAAGGTCCGGAAGGGTGCGAGAGGTGGTCACTTGGGGAGAGTTCTGTGGTGGTGTCAGCGGCAACATCAGTTGTTGTTGCGTGGGTGAGTCCCCATACCAAGGGTTTGGATGGTTTCCCCAGCTGGGGTGGTACTCATCAGTGGAAGGGTCAGGAATGTTGTGCTTGTTTTGATTGTTGCCTTGATTGTAAATATTGGCTGTATATGCTTGAGGTGATTCATTAACTTGTCTAATACCAAATATCTCTCGCCTGATTGATGCAGCTCTGAAGGCAGGAAAGTATCTCACTAGGAAGACTTTCTTAAAATCAATCCAGGTTGAGACGGAATTCGGCTCAAGACCATACAACCAATCCTTCGCAGCGCCTTCAAGTGAGAGATGGAAGGCTCTCATCTTGATGTGGTCTTCTGTTATTCCTTCAGGTCTCAACATTGTAGAACAAACAATCTGGAATTCCTTCAGATGCTCCTGCGGATTCTCACATGCAAGACCACTAAACCTTGTCAACCAGTGCATTAAACCAGAAAAGTCAGGATAATATATGCATGGCGGTTCATAATTAACATTAGGCATGTAACCTTGCATATAATTATCCATGGGTGGATTCACAACCAGACCAATTCATCAAAATGTTTTTTTTCCAGTTAATAACAACAAGAGTCCCCGGAAACGGTGCCAATTTTGACGCATTGTCGCGCACGCATCAAAAAGCGAGCGGTTTGTAAAAATATGTAGCAAGGGGGCGACAACTCGAGTATCGTCTCACAAGGACTCTTAGGTTGTTGTTAACAGAAAAAGTCAGATTTGGGGGGTTTGGATTTGAAATTAAATAAAGAAAACAAAACAGAAAAACAAAGCAAACTAAATGATTATCAAATAAGCTAAACGATCAACCTACTGCTTTCGGTTTCCCACTATCATCGGTTCATATAAATCAAAGCCCTAAGCGGATTCTATTCATCTTTCCGATTGTAGCGTCAATTAACAAGCGAAACCGACACTACGAGACATATGTTCCTAATTCCGAATTAAGCAAACGGATGAAGCGCTCGTGAATTAAGCAAACACGAATGATCACACACAAATTAAGCAAACACGATTAAGTTTAGGAACACACAATCATTGAAACAAATCAATACATATTCTATATAATCCTGAATTAAGCAAACTGAACATACAGAACAAATATTGAAAGAGAATAGCAATGAGTTTAGGAATTACAAAACCTCAAGTGGCGGCGAAACCCGATTACAGTAGATCAATCAAGGAGACTAGTTCTCCATTACAAAGGAAACACAAAACGCTGAACCTAATTTTGCAGCCGTCCTAATCTAAAAGAAAAGAAGATGATGAGAAGATGATCAGTTCTGCCCTAAAACAAACTATAAATACAGATTCTGGGTTGCGCTGGCTCGCGAGGCGAGACATGATTCGCGAGGCGAATATTATGAACAGCTCTTCAGTGTTTGTGATATGAGCCAAGGAGGGGCAAGTCTACAACATTTCAACAAAGATGATGTGAGCCCAATGTGGAGCATAGTTCAAAGAAGCTTTAACTCCAATGTTGATTCTCTTAATGGACATAAGCCCAAGTTCAAGTCAAATTAGCCCAAATTTGCTCATTCAAATGGAGGAAGCATGAAGTGGGGCTGATTTGGTTCAAGGTCCAAGTCATTTTAGTTTATTATTTTTCAATAAATAAGTGAAGAATCATGCAAGTGGGGTCCCTAGCATATTCTACACGAATGTGGATGTTTCTAGTTGTTAGAAGTTTGAATTTTGAGTGTTTTATGGTGAGAATAAAAGTTGTAAATTGTGGGAGTTACACTTTTAATGTGAGAGGCAAGTGTAACACCCACAATAATGAGAGTTATGGCTTGGTGGCTGCCTTGATGGTTTTTGGTAGCTATTCAAGTGGGATTTAAGTTGGAATTTCGTTCTTTTCATTTGGTGGCTGAATTAGAATTAGTCTTAAGTGAATTATTAGCATCATAATTAGGCTATTCAAGTGGAGGTTTCATTTTATCTTTGGATGCCAAGAGTTTGGCTGCCATACTATATGTAAAACGAAAATTCATATGAAATGACAAGTTTGATGTTGTTGGAATTTATCCAAATTAGTGAGAAGTGTTTCTCCTAAGTTCTTGGTTGAACCGAGATTGAGTTCTTATCAAGAATCTCCAAATTCTTGTGGCGAACATCACTTGGCTTATCAAACAATTTCCATTGTTTGTGGCGCCTTCATCATCTCTATCTCTTCCACTTTCTTCTTTCTTCTTCAACTTTTGTTTTGTTACTTAAATCTGAAATTGATTTGGTCTTTGTTCTTGAACCAAAGTGGCACAACACTAAATGAATTTCAATCAAAAAGATCATTTCAAGGCAACCACAAGTTGGTTGTTATCATTTGGTATCAAAGCTCAGGCTTTGATTGAAATTGTGTTGTGATTTTCGTTTTCTTCTTTGTTCTTCTTCTACACCATTTTGTTCTTTTCTTTCTAAAACAAAAAAACCAACAAAAAAAATTACTACTTTGATTCAGTTTTGAAGGGAAAAAATTCGTGGCTATTGTTTGATCATACACAAGTGTACAAGTTTGATTCTTCTCTTCAAAGTTTAAAAAAAAAATCTGGGCGAAAATTATAAAAAAAAAAAAATTGTTCTTGAAGTCTTGGAGAAAAGAGAAGAGAAAGTTCTATTTGGGCAATTTGTGTTCTAGAAAATATTTCCCTTCTTTCCTTTATTTCCTTATTCCAAACCTTTTCCTTCTAGCCTTTCTTTTCTTGTTCCATTGTTTGCTAAGTTTTTGTGATTTTTGTTGCTTGATTTTGGAATTTTTGTGTTTGTTGTCTTGATTCCTCTAAGGACTCAAGGAGAACATTTGAGAGGAAAAAGGCAAGAGTGAAAAAAAAAATACATTTTGTGTGGAAAAAGCCATTAGAGAGAAAATTCATTGTGTGCACAAGTGAGGGAGTGTAGTGAGGAATTTTATAATTTCTTGTTATATTTTGATCTTGTGTGTTCAAATGATGGCAGTCCATGAAGATAATCCTCCATTCTCTCCAAAGTACTCATCTCTTCATGCTACAATGGCCACTCAAATTCAAAATATTCAAAGGCAAATGGAGCAAATGCAAGCCAAGTATGATAGACATCTTGCCATCCTTCAAAATCGTGATGATAGATATAGAGGAAGGAGGCTTGATAGAGAAATCGAAGGGGTCGAGGTCAAAGTCTCTACATTTCGTGGGAAGAATGATCCTCAAGTCTATTTGAAATGGGAGATGAAGATGGAGCAATTCTTTCAATCTAACTCATACAATGAAAGAAACAAAGTGAAGGTAGCATCTCTCCAACTTAAAGACTATGCACATGTTTGGTGGAGTGAATTGCAAAAAGAAAGAAGACATGTGAAGCCTATTGAGACTTGGGCCGAAATGAAAAAAATCATGAGGAGAAGACATGCTCCAAACCATTACCATGAAGTTCTTCACAACAAGTCAAAGAAAGAGGGCAACACCTCAACCTCTACGGTGTCTTTGGCAAGTACTCATGAAAAGAAAACTTTGGAAGTCTATCCAAATTTGGGAGAGCAAGAGAGAAAACAAAAAGAGAGAGAAGAAAAGAAAGAAAATGAGAATGGGAAAAAGAGTGAAAGGAATGAAGTAAGAATTGAGAGTAAAATTGAAGTAAAAGAGAATGAAAAAGATGAGAGTGAGAGAAAAAATGAGAGAAAAGAAAAAGAAGAGGGCAAAACAAAAAGTGAGGAGGAAAAAGAAAATGATTGTTTTGATGTTTTTCCTAACTCTTTGCCTACTTGTGTTGATTCTCTTTTGAAGGAAATCAAAGATGTTCCTCCAATGGAAGTTTGCAAGACAACCACCATAATGGAAGAGATAATCCCAAGGGAAGTACCCCATTGTTTGGGAACTTTCATTGTTTCCCAAAATTATGGGTATCTTAACACAAAATTTGGTAAATTGCATGGGTCTTGTTTTTCTTCTACATTTGATGGGAATGAAATTTTGCTTGATGAATTGCATGACTCTTATCATCTTCCTAAGATTGATTTGAGAATTATAAACCAAGATTTAAATGAATTCCTTGATAAATGTGTTGTTGTGCTTTCTAATAATCACTTGATTTATCACAAAAATTTTGAGGAACATGTTGGATTTCATAAAGAAAGTTTGTTTGCTAACTTGCTCACATATTCTTTTGAACAAAATAAAGTTAGCATCTTGAGGTTTGTTATGAGCTCAAAGGGTTTGCATGTCATGATAATTGATGGGTTAACTACTATTCCTCTTTTTACTCTACCCATTCTTCCAAATTCTTTGAAGCTTTTATATGATGGTTCTAATGTGTTTGAAAGGATTGTCTTATTTCACGAAAGGCTAAACCTTGTTTGTAATGAAGAAAATGTCCATGATGCTCAACTTTCTTGGAAATCTTTTCAAAGAGAAAGTACATTTTCTTGTATGACCTTGTTCAAGCCTAGAAATGTAAACTTGAAATTAGAATTTCATAAGAGATATAAATTTTTGCTCATAATTCATTATCTTGGCTATGAATGTGTTGGAATGTTGATAGTACAAGATGGAAATTTGTTACACCCAACTGCGACATTTGATGATTTCTATCAATTTCCATTTGATCCCGGAGGTTGGGTGTGTGAACATAAAAAGAATAAAAGGTTTCCCAATAAAAGGAAATCAAGGGTCCATTCTAGAAGATATGGGCTATTGCATGCTGTAAGGAGAAAAAAAAAGTCTTTGATATTTTCTTACTTTCAATATGCCATCTATGTCTTTCATTTGATGTAGGAATTGAAGTAATAAATTCTAGGACGAATTTTCTTAAAGAAGGAGGGTATGATATGAGCCAAGGAGGGGCAAGTCTACAACATTTCAACAAAGATGATGTGAGCCCAATGTGGAGCATAGTTCAAAGAAGCTTTAACTCCAATGTTGATTCTCTTAATGGACATAAGCCCAAGTTCAAGTCAAATTAGCCCAAATGCACAACTTTGCTCATTCAAATGGAGGAAGCATGAAGTGGGGCTGATTTGGTTCAAGGTCCAAGTCATTTTAGTTTATTATTTTTCAATAAATAAGTGAAGAATCATGCAAGTGGGGTCCCTAGCATATTCTACACGAATGTGGATGTTTCTAGTTGTTAGAAGTTTGAATTTTGAGTGTTTTATGGTGAGAATAAAAGTTGTAAATTGTGGGAGTTACACTTTTAATGTGAGAGGCAAGTGTAACACCCACAATAATGAGAGTTATGGCTTGGTGGCTGCCTTGATGGTTTTTGGTAGCTATTCAAGTGGGATTTAAGTTGGAATTTCGTTCTTTTCATTTGGTGGCTGAATTAGAATTAGTCTTAAGTGAATTATTAGCATCATAATTAGGCTATTCAAGTGGAGGTTTCATTTTATCTTTGGATGCCAAGAGTTTGGCTGCCATACTATATGTAAAACGAAAATTCATATGAAATGACAAGTTTGATGTTGTTGGAATTTATCCAAATTAGTGAGAAGTGTTTCTCCTAAGTTCTTGGTTGAACCGAGATTGAGTTCTTATCAAGAATCTCCAAATTCTTGTGGCGAACATCACTTGGCTTATCAAACAATTTCCATTGTTTGTGGCGCCTTCATCATCTCTATCTCTTCCACTTTCTTCTTTCTTCTTCAACTTTTGTTTTGTTACTTAAATCTGAAATTGATTTGGTCTTTGTTCTTGAACCAAAGGGGCACAACACTAAATGAATTTCAATCAAAAAGATCATTTCAAGGCAACCACAAGTTGGTTGTTATCATTTGGTATCAAAGCTCAGGCTTTGATTGAAATTGTGTTGTGATTTTCGTTTTCTTCTTTGTTCTTCTTCTACACCATTTTGTTCTTTTCTTTCTAAAACAAAAAAAACCAACAAAAAAAAATTACTACTTTGATTCAGTTTTGAAGGGAAAAAATTCGTGGCTATTGTTTGATCATACACAAGTGTACAAGTTTGATTCTTCTCTTCAAAGTTTAAAAAAAAAAATCTGGCCGAAAATTATAAAAAAAAAAAAATTGTTCTTGAAGTCTTGGAGAAAAGAGAAGAGAAAGTTCTATTTGGGCAATTTGTGTTCTAGAAAATATTTCCCTTCTTTCCTTTATTTCCTTATTCCAAACCTTTTCCTTCTAGCCTTTCTTTTCTTGTTCCATTGTTTGCTAAGTTTTTGTGATTTTTGTTGCTTGATTTTGGAATTTTTGTGTTTGTTGTCTTGATTCCTCTAAGGACTCAAGGAGAACATTTGAGAGGAAAAAGGCAAGAGTGAAAAAAAAAATACATTTTGTGTGGAAAAAGCCATTAGAGAGAAAATTCATTGTGTGCACAAGTGAGGGAGTGTAGTGAGGAATTTTATAATTTCTTGTTATATTTTGATCTTGTGTGTTCAAATGATGGCAGTCCATGAAGATAATCCTCCATTCTCTCCAAAGTACTCATCTCTTCATGCTACAATGGCCACTCAAATTCAAAATATTCAAAGGCAAATGGAGCAAATGCAAGCCAAGTATGATAGACATCTTGCCATCCTTCAAAATCGTGATGATAGATATAGAGGAAGGAGGCTTGATAGAGAAATCGAAGGGGTCGAGGTCAAAGTCTCTACATTTCGTGGGAAGAATGATCCTCAAGTCTATTTGAAATGGGAGATGAAGATGGAGCAATTCTTTCAATCTAACTCATACAATGAAAGAAACAAAGTGAAGGTAGCATCTCTCCAACTTAAAGACTATGCACATGTTTGGTGGAGTGAATTGCAAAAAGAAAGAAGACATGTGAAGCCTATTGAGACTTGGGCGAAATGAAAAAAATCATGAGGAGAAGACATGCTCCAAACCATTACCATGAAGTTCTTCACAACAAGTCAAAGAAAGAGGGCAACACCTCAACCTCTACGGTGTCTTTGGCAAGTACTCATGAAAAGAAAACTTTGGAAGTCTATCCAAATTTGGGAGAGCAAGAGAGAAAACAAAAAGAGAGAGAAGAAAAGAAAGAAAATGAGAATGGGAAAAAGAGTGAAAGGAATGAAGTAAGAATTGAGAGTAAAATTGAAGTAAAAGAGAATGAAAAAGATGAGAGTGAGAGAAAAAATGAGAGAAAAGAAAAAGAAGAGGGCAAAACAAAAAGTGAGGAGGAAAAAGAAAATGATTGTTTTGATGTTTTTCCTAACTCTTTGCCTACTTGTGTTGATTCTCTTTTGAAGGAAATCAAAGATGTTCCTCCAATGGAAGTTTGCAAGACAACCACCATAATGGAAGAGATAATCCCAAGGGAAGTACCCCATTGTTTGGGAACTTTCATTGTTTCCCAAAATTATGGGTATCTTAACACAAAATTTGGTAAATTGCATGGGTCTTGTTTTTCTTCTACATTTGATGGGAATGAAATTTTGCTTGATGAATTGCATGACTCTTATCATCTTCCTAAGATTGATTTGAGAATTATAAACCAAGATTTAAATGAATTCCTTGATAAATGTGTTGTTGTGCTTTCTAATAATCACTTGATTTATCACAAAAATTTTGAGGAACATGTTGGATTTCATAAAGAAAGTTTGTTTGCTAACTTGCTCACATATTCTTTTGAACAAAATAAAGTTAGCATCTTGAGGTTTGTTATGAGCTCAAAGGGTTTGCATGTCATGATAATTGATGGGTTAACTACTATTCCTCTTTTTACTCTACCCATTCTTCCAAATTCTTTGAAGCTTTTATATGATGGTTCTAATGTGTTTGAAAGGATTGTCTTATTTCACGAAAGGCTAAACCTTGTTTGTAATGAAGAAAATGTCCATGATGCTCAACTTTCTTGGAAATCTTTTCAAAGAGAAAGTACATTTTCTTGTATGACCTTGTTCAAGCCTAGAAATGTAAACTTGAAATTAGAATTTCATAAGAGATATAAATTTTTGCTCATAATTCATTATCTTGGCTATGAATGTGTTGGAATGTTGATAGTACAAGATGGAAATTTGTTACACCCAACTGCGACATTTGATGATTTCTATCAATTTCCATTTGATCCCGGAGGTTGGGTGTGTGAACATAAAAAGAATAAAAGGTTTCCCAATAAAAGGAAATCAAGGGTCCATTCTAGAAGATATGGGCTATTGCATGCTGTAAGGAGAAAAAAAAAGTCTTTGATATTTTCTTACTTTCAATATGCCATCTATGTCTTTCATTTGATGTAGGAATTGAAGTAATAAATTCTAGGACGAATTTTCTTAAAGAAGGAGGGTATGATATGAGCCAAGGAGGGGCAAGTCTACAACATTTCAACAAAGATGATGTGAGCCCAATGTGGAGCATAGTTCAAAGAAGCTTTAACTCCAATGTTGATTCTCTTAATGGACATAAGCCCAAGTTCAAGTCAAATTAGCCCAAATGCACAACTTTGCTCATTCAAATGGAGGAAGCATGAAGTGGGGCTGATTTGGTTCAAGGTCCAAGTCATTTTAGTTTATTATTTTTCAATAAATAAGTGAAGAATCATGCAAGTGGGGTCCCTAGCATATTCTACACGAATGTGGATGTTTCTAGTTGTTAGAAGTTTGAATTTTGAGTGTTTTATGGTGAGAATAAAAGTTGTAAATTGTGGGAGTTACACTTTTAATGTGAGAGGCAAGTGTAACACCCACAATAATGAGAGTTATGGCTTGGTGGCTGCCTTGATGGTTTTTGGTAGCTATTCAAGTGGGATTTAAGTTGGAATTTCGTTCTTTTCATTTGGTGGCTGAATTAGAATTAGTCTTAAGTGAATTATTAGCATCATAATTAGGCTATTCAAGTGGAGGTTTCATTTTATCTTTGGATGCCAAGAGTTTGGCTGCCATACTATATGTAAAACGAAAATTCATATGAAATGACAAGTTTGATGTTGTTGGAATTTATCCAAATTAGTGAGAAGTGTTTCTCCTAAGTTCTTGGTTGAACCGAGATTGAGTTCTTATCAAGAATCTCCAAATTCTTGTGGCGAACATCACTTGGCTTATCAAACAATTTCCATTGTTTGTGGCGCCTTCATCATCTCTATCTCTTCCACTTTCTTCTTTCTTCTTCAACTTTTGTTTTGTTACTTAAATCTGAAATTGATTTGGTCTTTGTTCTTGAACCAAAGGGGCACAACACTAAATGAATTTCAATCAAAAAGATCATTTCAAGGCAACCACAAGTTGGTTGTTATCATTTGGTATCAAAGCTCAGGCTTTGATTGAAATTGTGTTGTGATTTTCGTTTTCTTCTTTGTTCTTCTTCTACACCATTTTGTTCTTTTCTTTCTAAAACAAAAAAAACCAACAAAAAAAAATTACTACTTTGATTCAGTTTTGAAGGGAAAAAATTCGTGGCTATTGTTTGATCATACACAAGTGTACAAGTTTGATTCTTCTCTTCAAAGTTTAAAAAAAAAAATCTGGCCGAAAATTATAAAAAAAAAAAAATTGTTCTTGAAGTCTTGGAGAAAAGAGAAGAGAAAGTTCTATTTGGGCAATTTGTGTTCTAGAAAATATTTCCCTTCTTTCCTTTATTTCCTTATTCCAAACCTTTTCCTTCTAGCCTTTCTTTTCTTGTTCCATTGTTTGCTAAGTTTTTGTGATTTTTGTTGCTTGATTTTGGAATTTTTGTGTTTGTTGTCTTGATTCCTCTAAGGACTCAAGGAGAACATTTGAGAGGAAAAAGGCAAGAGTGAAAAAAAAAATACATTTTGTGTGGAAAAAGCCATTAGAGAGAAAATTCATTGTGTGCACAAGTGAGGGAGTGTAGTGAGGAATTTTATAATTTCTTGTTATATTTTGATCTTGTGTGTTCAAATGATGGCAGTCCATGAAGATAATCCTCCATTCTCTCCAAAGTACTCATCTCTTCATGCTACAATGGCCACTCAAATTCAAAATATTCAAAGGCAAATGGAGCAAATGCAAGCCAAGTATGATAGACATCTTGCCATCCTTCAAAATCGTGATGATAGATATAGAGGAAGGAGGCTTGATAGAGAAATCGAAGGGGTCGAGGTCAAAGTCTCTACATTTCGTGGGAAGAATGATCCTCAAGTCTATTTGAAATGGGAGATGAAGATGGAGCAATTCTTTCAATCTAACTCATACAATGAAAGAAACAAAGTGAAGGTAGCATCTCTCCAACTTAAAGACTATGCACATGTTTGGTGGAGTGAATTGCAAAAAGAAAGAAGACATGTGAAGCCTATTGAGACTTGGGCCGAAATGAAAAAAATCATGAGGAGAAGACATGCTCCAAACCATTACCATGAAGTTCTTCACAACAAGTCAAAGAAAGAGGGCAACACCTCAACCTCTACGGTGTCTTTGGCAAGTACTCATGAAAAGAAAACTTTGGAAGTCTATCCAAATTTGGGAGAGCAAGAGAGAAAACAAAAAGAGAGAGAAGAAAAGAAAGAAAATGAGAATGGGAAAAAGAGTGAAAGGAATGAAGTAAGAATTGAGAGTAAAATTGAAGTAAAAGAGAATGAAAAAGATGAGAGTGAGAGAAAAAATGAGAGAAAAGAAAAAGAAGAGGGCAAAACAAAAAGTGAGGAGGAAAAAGAAAATGATTGTTTTGATGTTTTTCCTAACTCTTTGCCTACTTGTGTTGATTCTCTTTTGAAGGAAATCAAAGATGTTCCTCCAATGGAAGTTTGCAAGACAACCACCATAATGGAAGAGATAATCCCAAGGGAAGTACCCCATTGTTTGGGAACTTTCATTGTTTCCCAAAATTATGGGTATCTTAACACAAAATTTGGTAAATTGCATGGGTCTTGTTTTTCTTCTACATTTGATGGGAATGAAATTTTGCTTGATGAATTGCATGACTCTTATCATCTTCCTAAGATTGATTTGAGAATTATAAACCAAGATTTAAATGAATTCCT
Source organism: Sophora flavescens (assembly GCA_030762895.1). Taxonomy (NCBI): domain Eukaryota; kingdom Viridiplantae; phylum Streptophyta; class Magnoliopsida; order Fabales; family Fabaceae; genus Sophora; species Sophora flavescens. Next base: position 76,696 of record JAUPTC010000144.1, on the reverse strand, counting down.
TGATAAATGTGTTGTTGTGCTTTCTAATAATCACTTGATTTATCACAAAAATTTTGAGGAACATGTTGGATTTCATAAAGAAAGTTTGTTTGCTAACTTGCTCACATATTCTTTTGAACAAAATAAAGTTAGCATCTTGAGGTTTGTTATGAGCTCAAAGGGTTTGCATGTCATGATAATTGATGGGTTAACTACTATTCCTCTTTTTACTCTACCCATTCTTCCAAATTCTTTGAAGCTTTTATATGATGGTTCTAATGTGTTTGAAAGGATTGTCTTATTTCACGAAAGGCTAAACCTTGTTTGTAATGAAGAAAATGTCCATGATGCTCAACTTTCTTGGAAATCTTTTCAAAGAGAAAGTACATTTTCTTGTATGACCTTGTTCAAGCCTAGAAATGTAAACTTGAAATTAGAATTTCATAAGAGATATAAATTTTTGCTCATAATTCATTATCTTGGCTATGAATGTGTTGGAATGTTGATAGTACAAGATGGAAATTTGTTACACCCAACTGCGACATTTGATGATTTCTATCAATTTCCATTTGATCCCGGAGGTTGGGTGTGTGAACATAAAAAGAATAAAAGGTTTCCCAATAAAAGGAAATCAAGGGTCCATTCTAGAAGATATGGGCTATTGCATGCTGTAAGGAGAAAAAAAAAGTCTTTGATATTTTCTTACTTTCAATATGCCATCTATGTCTTTCATTTGATGTAGGAATTGAAGTAATAAATTCTAGGACGAATTTTCTTAAAGAAGGAGGGTATGATATGAGCCAAGGAGGGGCAAGTCTACAACATTTCAACAAAGATGATGTGAGCCCAATGTGGAGCATAGTTCAAAGAAGCTTTAACTCCAATGTTGATTCTCTTAATGGACATAAGCCCAAGTTCAAGTCAAATTAGCCCAAATGCACAACTTTGCTCATTCAAATGGAGGAAGCATGAAGTGGGGCTGATTTGGTTCAAGGTCCAAGTCATTTTAGTTTATTATTTTTCAATAAATAAGTGAAGAATCATGCAAGTGGGGTCCCTAGCATATTCTACACGAATGTGGATGTTTCTAGTTGTTAGAAGTTTGAATTTTGAGTGTTTTATGGTGAGAATAAAAGTTGTAAATTGTGGGAGTTACACTTTTAATGTGAGAGGCAAGTGTAACACCCACAATAATGAGAGTTATGGCTTGGTGGCTGCCTTGATGGTTTTTGGTAGCTATTCAAGTGGGATTTAAGTTGGAATTTCGTTCTTTTCATTTGGTGGCTGAATTAGAATTAGTCTTAAGTGAATTATTAGCATCATAATTAGGCTATTCAAGTGGAGGTTTCATTTTATCTTTGGATGCCAAGAGTTTGGCTGCCATACTATATGTAAAACGAAAATTCATATGAAATGACAAGTTTGATGTTGTTGGAATTTATCCAAATTAGTGAGAAGTGTTTCTCCTAAGTTCTTGGTTGAACCGAGATTGAGTTCTTATCAAGAATCTCCAAATTCTTGTGGCGAACATCACTTGGCTTATCAAACAATTTCCATTGTTTGTGGCGCCTTCATCATCTCTATCTCTTCCACTTTCTTCTTTCTTCTTCAACTTTTGTTTTGTTACTTAAATCTGAAATTGATTTGGTCTTTGTTCTTGAACCAAAGTGGCACAACACTAAATGAATTTCAATCAAAAAGATCATTTCAAGGCAACCACAAGTTGGTTGTTATCAGTTTGGCTTTCTCGCGATGCGAGACTAGGATTCGCGAGGCGAGACTTGAAATTCCAATCTGTCACAGCCGTGACCTTAATCACGGCTAGGCCGTGATGGTCTCTGTCCTTCAGGGTTGGATTTCTCGCGTGGCGAGACAGTGATTCACGTGGCGAGACAGAGAGGATGACATTTCTGGCACAGTGAGGTCTCAGGCTCGCGAGGCGAGTAGCCTCTCGCGGGGCGAAGACTCCAGAACTACTTCTCTTTATTAACCTGAAAACAAGAAATAGCAGTAAGTGCTTTATTTGACTCTAAATCAGCTAAATTATCCTAAAACTACTTTAGAGACTCAAAATGTTGCTTGAGGACAATTACATCCAAATTTGGGTGAAAACGAGATTAAACTCGAATAAAACCATGGTCTTTACTAGTCAAAAACTAGTCGAGCCAGAGGCTGATCAAAATACCCCAAACTTAAACTTTGCTTGTCCCCAAGCAAACTAAAACTCAAAAAGGACTCAAACTTGGCAAGCTTAAAAGGTTCAATCTAATTCGCACAAATTTCATGCAATTTCAACAAACAATTTTCTTCAATGTTTCCCCCCTTTTCAACAATGCAATCCCCACATTCGTTTACTTTAAAAATTGAGAATTCCACCATTCAAGCACTCATTAATCTAAGTTGAGGATCCAAGTTACACATAAAAGGGAGATCACCAAATTCAAACAATCGCCTTCCTCACAAGGGAATTTAGTGTTTCACTCATCCGCTCAGTTTGTCTAGGTTATCAACATTTCACTCAATTTCACTTTTAAGAGCACTTCCTATGAATTTGATTTTCATCTCAAAATGGTTCCCACGGAAAACATGCATGCAACATCAAAAGGGTCTGTTAAGGTTGAAATGGGGCCTGGCTAAGGGTAGGATATACAAAGGAACTAGGCTTAAGTCCCTAGGAACTAAGAGAGCATGAACATTTTGATACATTGAATTTCCACTCAAGTTCCTTTTTTCATTTTTATTTATGCTTTTGGGTGACTACAGCCTTTTCCTTCTAATACCCTTTTTGACATTTTTGTTATTTTCTCTTCTTCTTTTTTCTTTTTTTTCTTTCTTTTTGCCTTTGGCTCCAACCTTTATTTTTTTTCTTTTTCTCAATCCCAAACAACACATCATATCCTTGTAGCCACCCCAAACTTAGTTTCTAGCGACCATTCTCTTACTAAGCTTCCATGCTCTCCTAATCCTAAGATCGGGTTAACATGGTTTTTCCAGATTTAGGCTCATAACATATGGTCATCACGAAGCAATAGGCTAATTAGGCTCAATGGGGCTAACTAGGGAACATGCATTAGGGATGGTTCAATTTAGGCCAAGTGGCTAATTCAAAGAAAATTGCCTAAATCATTTGATGCAAACACATAGACATGCAAACCATGAGGAGACTCAAGCAAATTCGGGAAAGTGCAACTCAAAAGTGATTCACACAATTAAAAACATGTTGGAGGCTCAAATCCTCACCCGGACATTTTTGCAAATTGTTTGACCGAGATTCTATCCCTAGTGTGTGCATCCCTTCACCCCAAACCTATCATAAATCATGCAATCATAACAAAATATCTCAAAGTTCAGTTTTCAATTTTTCATATGGGGATCAATTTTTCAATTTCAAAACCTAGGGGAAAATCATCAACAGTCAACACATAACATGCAATCCATCTATGCAAAATTCAATCAAAACCCAATCAAGCTTGCCGACACAAGACTCACACACAAACTCATGATCTTCTCAAATTATTCAAGAGCTAAAAGAAAACAAAACAAAAACAAAGCAAGGAAAATAAAATTAAAAAGGAGAGGGTTTAGAGAAACTCATGGAGGTGGTTCCATCAGGATCCCACTGTGTGATACAGCGGCCACGGGATGCTCAAAGTGCGATATGATCCTCCCGGATCCCATGGCATGAAGCATAAGTATGGGAGTGGGCACTTGACAATTATGGTGACCTCGCCGAGTGCGGCGGACTTCTCACTCCCTCTTGGGTCAAAGATGACCTCCTTGTCAACCTTGTCAACAAAGTCCTCCCAATAAAAGTGGGGTTCAACCTCTTGGACTGGCCATAGTGTCTTCATATCCAAGGGTGCAAAATCCAGAGGCTTGAACTCCATCGCTGGCGGCACCACAGGGGGAGGTGGCAAACAGGTAGAGAGGGTCTCTGGTGCTGCTTCAACTTCTGGACGATCTTCATTCACTGCGCTGACAAATTCACCACCTGCTATACATGCAGTAACCTCAGCACGCACCACACAGTTATTTCTCCCATCACAATTGACACATGCATAGGAGCCAAATGAATCATCTAATTCCGGAATTTCTTCATCATCCTCTAGCATGGTGGAATGGATGTCCTCCATATGCCTCTTCCTCTCAATTTCCTTAGTCAAGGGTTCTGATCCTTGAGCTTGTTGCATGGAATTCATTGAAGCGGAAAGCTGCCCAATCTGTGTCTGTAAATTGTGAATGCTAGCATCCGTTCGCTGCTGAAACTGTCCAATTTGCTGCTCAAACTGGAGATTTTGTGCAGCCATTTGCGCAGTGATTTGTGCAGTCATTTCTGCAGTCATTTGCTTGAACAGGTCCTCTAGTGAAGGTCCAGAAGGTGCAGAGGTGGTCACTTGGGGAGAGTTCTGTGGTGGTGTCAGCGGCAACATCAGTTGTTGTTGCGTGGGTGAGTCCCCATACCAAGGGTTTGGATGGTTTCCCCAGCTGGGGTGGTACTCATCAGTGGAAGGGTCAGGAATGTTGTGCCTGTTCTGATTGTTGCCTTGATTGTAAATATTGGCTGTATATGCTTGAGGTGATTCATTAACTTGTCTAATACCAAATATCTCTCGCCTGATTGATGCAGCTCTGAAGGCAGGAAAGTATCTCACTAGGAAGACTTTCTTAAAATCAATCCAGGTTGAGACGGAATTCGGCTCAAGACCATACAACCAATCCTTCGCAGCGCCTTCAAGTGAGAGATGGAAGGCTCTCATCTTGATGTGGTCTTCTGTTATTCCTTCAGGTCTCAGCATTGTAGAACAAACAATCTGGAATTCCTTCAGATGCTCCTGCGGATTCTCACATGCAAGACCACTAAACCTTGGCAACCAGTGCATTAAACCAGAAAAGTCAGGATAATATATGCATGGCGGTTCATAATTAACATTAGGCATGTAACCTTGCATATAATTATCCATGGGTGGATTCACAACCAGACCAATTCATCAAAATGTTTTTTTTCCTGTTAATAACAACAAGAGTCCCCGGCAACGGTGCCAATTTTGACGCGTTGTCGCGCACGCGTCAAAAAGCGAGCGGTTTGTAAAAATATGTAGCAAGGGGGCGACAACTCGAGTATCGTCTCAAGAGGACTCTTAGGTTGTTGTTAACAGAAAAAGTCAGATTTGGGGGGTTTGGATTTGAAATTAAATAAAGAAAACAAAACAGAAAAACAAAGCAAACTAAATGATTATTAAATAAGCTAAACGATCAACCTACTGATTTCGGTTTCCCACTATCATCGGTTCATATAAATCAAAGCCCTAAGCGGATTCTATTCATCTTTCCGATTGTAGCGTCAATTAACAAGCGAAACCGACACTACGAGACATATGTTCCTAATTCCGAATTAAGCAAACGGATGAAGCGCTCGTGAATTAAGCAAACACGAATGATCACACACAAATTAAGCAAACGCGATTAAGTTTAGGAACACACAATCATCAAAACAAATCAATACATATTCTATATAATCCTGAATTAAGCAAACTGAACATACAGAACAAATATTGAAAGAGAATAGCAATGAGTTTAGGAATTACAAAACCTCAAGTGGCGGCGAAACCCGATTACAGTAGATCAATCAAGGAGACTAGTTCTCCATTACAAAGGAAACACAAAACGCTAAACCTAATTTCGCAGCCGACCTAATCTAAAAGAAAAGAAGATGATGAGAAGATGATCAGTTCTGCCCTAAAACAGACTATAAATACAGATTCTGGGTTGCACTGGCTCGCGAGGCGAGACATGATTCGCGAGGCGAATATTATGAACAGCTCTTCAGTGTTTGGCTTTCTCGCGAGGCGAGACTAGGATTCGCGAGGCGAGACTTCAAATTCCAATCTGTCACAGCCGTGACCTTAATCACGGCTAGGCCGTGATGGTCTCTGTCCTTCAGGGTTGGATTTCTCGCGTGGCGAGACAGTGATTCGCGTGGCGAGACAGAGAGGATGACATTTCTGGCACAGTGAGGTCTCAGGCTCGCGAGGCGAGTAGCCTATTGATATGATCCTAAAAAGGATCATGTAAATTTTCGGATCTATCCTTGAGTGACTACCAAAATATGAAGAAGAAGAAATAGGAAAATGGATGAAGGTAAGGAATGGTATGTAGGCACCACAAATCCAAGGGGATTTGATAAGCCAATGTGAGGTTCGCCACAAGAATCTTGGATTCTTGATATGAACAAGGGTTGGCTCAATGAAGAACCCAAGAGAGAAAACACTCTCACAATTGGAATCAATCCAAAATGAACTCAAAGTTATCATTCATCATGTAATAGGTGTGTACATATAGCATAGGGAAGTAAAAACCAAAGGTCATCATAAGATGACATAAACTCCTAATAACTAGACATAACTCTCCACTAAGTGGTTATTAAAAGAATATAACTATCCTACTTAAGAAAATAATAAAAGTGGTTCCATAACTTCTAAAGGAGTTACCTAGGCATGCAAGCCAAAGGTTGCTCTCCTTTGTAAGTTCCAAAAACGTGCCAGCCACCATTCATAATGGGCCTTGCTCATTCATCAAGCTTGGTGTAGCCCAATTAACATATAACTCATTTAAGGTCCAAGAATTCGTATTAAACTTGCAGCCCGTTTTTCACCATGATAGAAGCCGAATTTGGTCAAGAGGCCTGAGATATGATTTGTAGATAATTCCCTAAGATTTCCAACGCACCAAAGAATGTATCAATCGGAGATTCGTAGCTCAAGATATGACCAATTCAAGCATACGGGTTCACCACAATGAAAATAAAATTTTCATCAAAAATATTAATTTGGCCTCAAATTGGACATCATCCTTGGTTTGCATCATTCCCTCCCTCTTGAAAAGAATTCGACCTCGAATTTATTGCCTTAAGGAGTCTTCTTTATCCTCCGGGTTCAAACACAACCATTTTGAATCCATGGGGCACCTCTCTTGGAATTGTTTCTTCAACTTCCTTCAAAATAGAGTCATCACCTCTAGGCAAAGAGTTTGCATTGGTAGTCAAACAAGCATCTTTACATAGAAAGATATATATAGGCTGCCTTGCCAACATTGCTCCCTTCACCTTATTTTCCTTTATAGGAAGACTCGCAATTCTTCTTTCAACCTTTGCCTCAATTTTTTTATTTTTATTTTCCCCTTCAAAAAATGCAGTCTCCACCTTTTTCTCAACATCTTTTTCATTCTGTTTGTTTTCCTCCATTCCCTTTTCTTCTACCTTTTTCTCATGGCTTTCTTTTTTATTACCTCTCCTTCTTTGCTTTCCTCATTCACCTAACACTCTTCTTTTATTGTTTTCTCGATCATTCTTTTTTTCTCACTCTCTCCTTTCAAGTACATTTGATCTTCATACACTTGTTTTGGTGACAATGATCCAATAGTAATTTTACGATTATTAAATACAAATGAGTACCTATTGTTGTAGACATCATATCTCGCTTGTCGTTCAATCCTCCATGGACGCCCAAGTAACAAGTGCTTCGTTTCCATGGGCACCACATCACATAAAACGTCATCTTCATATCTCCCAATCCGGAATGGCACTCGTACTTGTTTGTTCACCATCACGTCACCAAAATCACTAAACTCCGGGATGCTCCAAATGACATACGGTTGTGGATGCTCTAGAAGAGGAATTCCCAACTTTTGCACCATGGTGGTACTAGCTAGGTTGATGTAACCCTTTCTATCAATGACCAAGCTACATATCTTGTCCTTCACATAGCATCTAGAATAGAAAAGATCCTCCATTTTCTTGGCATCATTTTTCTTCATTAGTGACTCCATGAAGAACCCACTAAGAAAAATTCAAACTTCCGAAAAAAATTGAAAAAACAAAATCATAAGTCACTCTAGGAAGGATGGCTCTAGATACCAAATGATATGATCCTAAAAAGGAGCATGTATATTTTCGGATCTATCCTTGAGTGACTACCAAAATATGAAGAAGAAGAAATAGGAAAATGGATGAAGGTAAGGAATGGTATGTAGGCGCCACAAATCCAAGGGGATTTGATAAGCCAATGTGAGGTTCGCCACAAGAATCTTGGATTCTTGATAAGAACAAGGGTTGGCTCAATGAAGAACCCAAGAGAGAAAACACTCTCACAATTGGAATCAATCCAAAATGAACTCAAAGTTATCATTCATCATGTAATAGGTGTGTACATATAGCATAGGGAAGTAAAAACTAAAGGTCATCATAAGATGACATAAACTCCTAATAACTAGACATAACTCTCCACTAAGTGGTTATTAAAAGAATATAACTATCCTCCTGATATGATCCTAACAAGGAACATATATATTTTCGGATCTATCCTTGAGTGACCAAGCAAAATTATAGAAGAAGATGAAATACAAAATTGGATAAGATGAGAAATGGGAGGTAGGCGCCACAGACCCAAGGGGATTTGATAAGCCAATGTGAGGTTCGCCACAAGAATCTTGGATTCTTGATAAGAACAAGGGTTGGCTCAATGAAGAACCCAAGAGAGAAAACACTCTCACAATTGGAATCAATCCAAAATGAACTCAAAGTTATCATTCATCATGTAATAGGTGTGTACATATAGCATAGGGAAGTAAAAACTAAAGGTCATCATAAGATGACATAAACTCCTAATAACTAGACATAACTCTCCACTAAGTGGTTATTAAAAGAATATAACTATCCTACTGATATGATCCTAACAAGGAACATATATATTTTCGGATCTATCCTTGAGTGACCAAGCAAAATTATAGAAGAAGATGAAATACAAAATTGGATAAGATGAGAAATGGGAGGTAGGCGCCACAGATCCAAGGGGATTTGATAAGCCAATGTGAGGTTCGCCACAAGAATCTTGGATTCTTGATAAGAACAAGGGTTGGCTCAATGAAGAACCCAAGAGAGAAAACACTCTCACAATTGGAATCAATCCAAAATGAACTCAAAGTTATCATTCATCATGTAATAGGTGTGTACATATAGCATAGGGAAATAAAAACCAAAGGTCATCATAAGATGACATAAACTCCTAGACATAACTCTCCACTAAGTGGTTATTAAAAGAACATAACTATCCTACTTAAGAAAATAATAAAAGTGGTTCCATAACTTCTAAAGGAGTTACCTAGGGATGCAAGCCAAAGGTTGCTCTCCTTTGTGAGTTTCAAAAACGTGCCAGCCACCATTCATAATGGGCCTTGCTCATTCATCAAGCTTAGTGTAGCCCAATTAACATATAACTCATTTAAGGTCCAAGAATTCGTATTAAGCTTGCAGCCCTTTTTCACCATGATAGAAGCCGAATTAGGTCAAGAGGCCTGAGATATGATTTGTAGATAATTCCCTAAGCTTTCCAACACACCAAAGAATGCATCAATCGGAGATTCGTAGCTCAAGATCTGACCAAATCAAGCATACGGGTTCACCACAATGAAAATAAAATTTTCATCAAAAATATTAATTTGGCCTCAAATTGGACATCATCCTTGGTTTGCATCATTCCCTCCCTCTTGAAAAGAATTCGACCACGAATTTATTGCCTTAAGGAGTCTTCTTTATCCTCCGGGTTCAAACACAACCATTTTGAATCCATGCGGCACCTCTCTTGGAAGTGTTTCTTCAACTTCCTTCAAAATAGAGTCATCACCTCTAGGCAAAGAGTTTGCATTAGTAGTCAAACAAGCATCTTTACATAGAAATATATATATAGACTGCCTTGCCAACATTCCTCCCTTCACCTTATTTTCTTTTATAGGAAGACTCTCAATTCTTCTTTCAACCTTTGCCACAATTTTTTTCTTTTTATTTTCCCCTTCAAAAAATGCAGTCTCCACCTTTTTCTCAACATCTTTTTCATTCTGTTTGTTTTCCTCCATTCCCTTTTCTTCTACCTTTTTCTCATGGCTTTCTTTTTTTATTACTTCTCCTTCTTTGCTTTCCTCATTCACCGAACACTCTTCTTTTATTGTTTTCTCAATCATTCTTTTTTTTCTCACTCTCTCCTTTCAAGTACATTTGATCTTCATACACTTGTTTTGTTGACAATGATCCAAGAGTAATTTTACGATTATTAAATAAAAATGAGTACCTATTGTTGTAGACATCATATTTCGCTTGTCGTTCAATCCTCCATGGACGCCCAAGTAACAAGTGCTTCGTCTCCATGGGCACCACATCACATAAAACGTCATCTTCATATCTCCCAATCCGGAATGGCACTTGTACTTGTCTGTTCACCATCACATCACCGAAATCACTAAACTCCGGGATGCTCCAAATGACATACGGTTGTGGATGCTCTAGAAGAGGAAGTCCCAACCTTTTCACCATGGTGGTACTAGCTAGGTTGATGTAACCCTTTCTATCAATGACCAAGCTACATATCTTGTCCTTCACATAGCATCTATAATAGAAAAGATCCTCCATTTTCTTGGCATCATTTTTCTTCATTAGTGACTCCATGAAGAACCCACTAAGAAAAATTCAAACTTCCGAAAAAAATTGAAAAATCAAAATCATAAGTCACTCTAGGAAGGATGGCTCTGATACCAAATGATATGATCCTAACAAGGAACATATATATTTTCGGATCTATCCTTGAGTGACCAAGCAAAATTATAGAAGAAGATGAAATACAAAATTGGATAAGATGAGAAATGGGAGGTAGGCGCCACAGATCCAAGGGGATTTGATAAGCCAATGTGAGGTTCGCCACAAGAATCTTGGATTCTTGATAAGAACAAGGGTTGGCTCAATGAAGAACCCAAGAGAGAAAACACTCTCACAATTGGAATCAATCCAAAATGAACTCAAAGTTATCATTCATCATGTAATAGGTGTGTACATATAGCATAGGGAAATAAAAACCAAAGGTCATCATAAGATGACATAAACTCCTAGACATAACTCTCCACTAAGTGGTTATTAAAAGAACATAACTATCCTACTTAAGAAAATAATAAAAGTGGTTCCATAACTTCTAAAGGAGTTACCTAGGGATGCAAGCCAAAGGTTGCTCTCCTTTGTGAGTTTCAAAAACGTGCCAGCCACCATTCATAATGGGCCTTGCTCATTCATCAAGCTTAGTGTAGCCCAATTAACATATAACTCATTTAAGGTCCAAGAATTCGTATTAAGCTTGCAGCCCTTTTTCACCATGATAGAAGCCGAATTAGGTCAAGAGGCCTGAGATATGATTTGTAGATAATTCCCTAAGCTTTCCAACACACCAAAGAATGCATCAATCGGAGATTCGTAGCTCAAGATCTGACCAAATCAAGCATACGGGTTCACCACAATGAAAATAAAATTTTCATCAAAAATATTAATTTGGCCTCAAATTGGACATCATCCTTGGTTTGCATCATTCCCTCCCTCTTGAAAAGAATTCGACCACGAATTTATTGCCTTAAGGAGTCTTCTTTATCCTCCGGGTTCAAACACAACCATTTTGAATCCATGCGGCACCTCTCTTGGAAGTGTTTCTTCAACTTCCTTCAAAATAGAGTCATCACCTCTAGGCAAAGAGTTTGCATTAGTAGTCAAACAAGCATCTTTACATAGAAATATATATATAGACTGCCTTGCCAACATTCCTCCCTTCACCTTATTTTCTTTTATAGGAAGACTCTCAATTCTTCTTTCAACCTTTGCCACAATTTTTTTCTTTTTATTTTCCCCCTTCAAAAATGCAGTCTCCACCTTTTTCTCAACATCTTTTTCATTCTGTTTGTTTTCCTACATTCCCTTTTCTTCTACCTTTTTCTCATGGCTTTCTTTTTTTATTACTTCTCCTTCTTTGCTTTCCTCATTCACCGAACACTCTTCTTTTATTGTTTTCTCAATCATTCTTTTTTTTCTCACTCTCTCCTTTCAAGTACATTTGATCTTCATACACTTGTTTTGTTGACAATGATCCAAGAGTAATTTTACGATTATTAAATAAAAATGAGTACCTATTGTTGTAGACATCATATTTCGCTTGTCGTTCAATCCTCCATGGACGCCCAAGTAACAAGTGCTTCGTCTCCATGGGCACCACATCACATAAAACGTCATCTTCATATCTCCCAATCCGGAATGGCACTTGTACTTGTCTGTTCACCATCACATCACCGAAATCACTAAACTCCGGGATGCTCCAAATGACATACGGTTGTGGATGCTCTAGAAGAGGAAGTCCCAACCTTTTCACCATGGTGGTACTAGCTAGGTTGATGTAACCCTTTCTATCAATGACCAAGCTACATATCTTGTCCTTCACATAGCATCTATAATAGAAAAGATCCTCCATTTTCTTGGCATCATTTTTCTTCATTAGTGACTCCATGAAGAACCCACTAAGAAAAATTCAAACTTCCGAAAAAATTGAAAAATCAAAATCATAAGTCACTCTAGGAAGGATGGCTCTGATACCAAATGATATGATCCTAACAAGGAACATATATATTTTCGGATCTATCCTTGAGTGACCAAGCAAAATTATAGAAGAAGATGAAATACAAAATTGGATAAGATGAGAAATGGGAGGTAGGCGCCACAGATCCAAGGGGATTTGATAAGCCAATGTGAGGTTCGCCACAAGAATCTTGGATTCTTGATAAGAACAAGGGTTGGCTCAATGAAGAACCCAAGAGAGAAAACACTCTCACAATTGGAATCAATCCAAAATGAACTCAAAGTTATCATTCATCATGTAATAGGTGTGTACATATAGCATAGGGAAATAAAAACCAAAGGTCATCATAAGATGACATAAACTCCTAGACATAACTCTCCACTAAGTGGTTATTAAAAGAACATAACTATCCTACTTAAGAAAATAATAAAAGTGGTTCCATAACTTCTAAAGGAGTTACCTAGGGATGCAAGCCAAAGGTTGCTCTCCTTTGTGAGTTTCAAAAACGTGCCAGCCACCATTCATAATGGGCCTTGCTCATTCATCAAGCTTAGTGTAGCCCAATTAACATATAACTCATTTAAGGTCCAAGAATTCGTATTAAGCTTGCAGCCCTTTTTCACCATGATAGAAGCCGAATTAGGTCAAGAGGCCTGAGATATGATTTGTAGATAATTCCCTAAGCTTTCCAACACACCAAAGAATGCATCAATCGGAGATTCGTAGCTCAAGATCTGACCAAATCAAGCATACGGGTTCACCACAATGAAAATAAAATTTTCATCAAAAATATTAATTTGGCCTCAAATTGGACATCATCCTTGGTTTGCATCATTCCTCCCTCTTGAAAAGAATTCGACCACGAATTTATTGCCTTAAGGAGTCTTCTTTATCCTCCGGGTTCAAACACAACCATTTTGAATCCATGCGGCACCTCTCTTGGAAGTGTTTCTTCAACTTCCTTCAAAATAGAGTCATCACCTCTAGGCAAAGAGTTTGCATTAGTAGTCAAACAAGCATCTTTACATAGAAATATATATATAGACTGCCTTGCCAACATTCCTCCCTTCACCTTATTTTCTTTTATAGGAAGACTCTCAATTCTTCTTTCAACCTTTGCCACAATTTTTTTCTTTTTATTTTCCCCTTCAAAAATGCAGTCTCCACCTTTTTCTCAACATCTTTTTCATTCTGTTTGTTTTCCTACATTCCCTTTTCTTCTACCTTTTTCTCATGGCTTTCTTTTTTATTACTTCTCCTTCTTTGCTTTCCTCATTCACCGAACACTCTTCTTTTATTGTTTTCTCAATCATTCTTTTTTTTTTTCTCACTCTCTCCTTTCAAGTACATTTGATCTTCATACACTTGTTTTGTTGACAATGATCCAAGAGTAATTTTACGATTATTAAATAAAAATGAGTACCTATTGTTGTAGACATCATATTTCGCTTGTCGCTCAATCCTCCATGGACGCCTTAAGTAACAAGTGCTTCGTCTCCATGGGCACCACATCACATAAAACGTCATCTTCATATCTCCCAATCCGGAATGGCACTTGTACTTGTCCTGTTCACCATCACATCACCGAAATCACTAAACTCCGGGATGCTCCAAATGACATACGGTTGTGGATGCTCTAGAAGAGGAAGTCCCAACCTTTTCACCATGGTGGTACTAGCTAGGTTGATGTAACCCTTTCTATCAATGACCAAGCTACATATCTTGTCCTTCACATAGCATCTATAATAGAAAAGATCCTCCATTTTCTTGGCATCATTTTTTTTCATTAGTGACTCCATGAAGAACCCACTAAGAAAAATTCAAACTTCCGAAAAAAATTGAAAAATCAAAATCATAAGTCACTCTAGGAAGGATGGCTCTGATACCAAATGATATGATCCTAACAAGGAACATATATATTTTCGGATCTATCCTTGAGTGACCAAGCAAAATTATAGAAGAAGATGAAATACAAAATTGGATAAGATGAGAAATGGGAGGTAGGCGCCACAGATCCAAGGGGATTTGATAAGCCAATGTGAGGTTCGCCACAAGAATCTTGGATTCTTGATAAGAACAAGGGTTGGCTCAATGAAGAACCCAAGAGAGAAAACACTCTCACAATTGGAATCAATCCAAAATGAACTCAAAGTTATCATTCATCATGTAATAGGTGTGTACATATAGCATAGGGAAATAAAAACCAAAGGTCATCATAAGATGACATAAACTCCTAGACATAACTCTCCACTAAGTGGTTATTAAAAGAACATAACTATCCTACTTAAGAAAATAATAAAAGTGGTTCCATAACTTCTAAAGGAGTTACCTAGGGATGCAAGCCAAAGGTTGCTCTCCTTTGTGAGTTTCAAAAACGTGCCAGCCACCATTCATAATGGGCCTTGCTCATTCATCAAGCTTAGTGTAGCCCAATTAACATATAACTCATTTAAGGTCCAAGAATTCGTATTAAGCTTGCAGCCCTTTTTCACCATGATAGAAGCCGAATTAGGTCAAGAGGCCTGAGATATGATTTGTAGATAATTCCCTAAGCTTTCCAACACACCAAAGAATGCATCAATCGGAGATTCGTAGCTCAAGATCTGACCAAATCAAGCATACGGGTTCACCACAATGAAAATAAAATTTTCATCAAAAATATTAATTTGGCCTCAAATTGGACATCATCCTTGGTTTGCATCATTCCCTCCCTCTTGAAAAGAATTCGACCACGAATTTATTGCCTTAAGGAGTCTTCTTTATCCTCCGGGTTCAAACACAACCATTTTGAATCCATGCGGCACCTCTCTTGGAAGTGTTTCTTCAACTTCCTTCAAAATAGAGTCATCACCTCTAGGCAAAGAGTTTGCATTAGTAGTCAAACAAGCATCTTTACATAGAAATATATATATAGACTGCCTTGCCAACATTCCTCCCTTCACCTTATTTTCTTTTATAGGAAGACTCTCAATTCTTCTTTCAACCTTTGCCACAATTTTTTTCTTTTTATTTTCCCCTTCAAAAAATGCAGTCTCCACCTTTTTCTCAACATCTTTTTCATTCTGTTTGTTTTCCTACATTCCCTTTTCTTCTACCTTTTTCTCATGGCTTTCTTTTTTTATTACTTCTCCTTCTTTGCTTTCCTCATTCACCGAACACTCTTCTTTTATTGTTTTCTCAATCATTCTTTTTTTTTTTCTCACTCTCTCCTTTCAAGTACATTTGATCTTCATACACTTGTTTTGTTGACAATGATCCAAGAGTAATTTTACGATTATTAAATAAAAATGAGTACCTATTGTTGTAGACATCATATTTCGCTTGTCGTTCAATCCTCCATGGACGCCCAAGTAACAAGTGCTTCGTCTCCATGGGCACCACATCACATAAAACGTCATCTTCATATCTCCCAATCCGGAATGGCACTTGTACTTGTCTGTTCACCATCACATCACCGAAATCACTAAACTCCGGGATGCTCCAAATGACATACGGTTGTGGATGCTCTAGAAGAGGAAGTCCCAACCTTTTCACCATGGTGGTACTAGCTAGGTTGATGTAACCCTTTCTATCAATGACCAAGCTACATATCTTGTCCTTCACATAGCATCTATAATAGAAAAGATCCTCCATTTTCTTGGCATCATTTTTCTTCATTAGTGACTCCATGAAGAACCCACTAAGAAAAATTCAAACTTCCGAAAAAAATTGAAAAATCAAAATCATAAGTCACTCTAGGAAGGATGGCTCTGATACCAAATGATATGATCCTAACAAGGAACATATATATTTTCGGATCTATCCTTGAGTGACCAAGCAAAATTATAGAAGAAGATGAAATACAAAATTGGATAAGATGAGAAATGGGAGGTAGGCGCCACAGATCCAAGGGGATTTGATAAGCCAATGTGAGGTTCGCCACAAGAATCTTGGATTCTTGATAAGAACAAGGGTTGGCTCAATGAAGAACCCAAGAGAGAAAACACTCTCACAATTGGAATCAATCCAAAATGAACTCAAAGTTATCATTCATCATGTAATAGGTGTGTACATATAGCATAGGGAAATAAAAACCAAAGGTCATCATAAGATGACATAAACTCCTAGACATAACTCTCCACTAAGTGGTTATTAAAAGAACATAACTATCCTACTTAAGAAAATAATAAAAGTGGTTCCATAACTTCTAAAGGAGTTACCTAGGGATGCAAGCCAAAGGTTGCTCTCCTTTGTGAGTTTCAAAAACGTGCCAGCCACCATTCATAATGGGCCTTGCTCATTCATCAAGCTTAGTGTAGCCCAATTAACATATAACTCATTTAAGGTCCAAGAATTCGTATTAAGCTTGCAGCCCTTTTTCACCATGATAGAAGCCGAATTAGGTCAAGAGGCCTGAGATATGATTTGTAGATAATTCCTAAGCTTTCCAACACACCAAAGAATGCATCAATCGGAGATTCGTAGCTCAAGATCTGACCAAATCAAGCATACGGGTTCACCACAATGAAAATAAAATTTTCATCAAAAATATTAATTTGGCCTCAAATTGGACATCATCCTTGGTTTGCATCATTCCCTCCCTCTTGAAAAGAATTCGACCACGAATTTATTGCCTTAAGGAGTCTTCTTTATCCTCCGGGTTCAAACACAACCATTTTGAATCCATGCGGCACCTCTCTTGGAAGTGTTTCTTCAACTTCCTTCAAAATAGAGTCATCACCTCTAGGCAAAGAGTTTGCATTAGTAGTCAAACAAGCATCTTTACATAGAAATATATATATAGACTGCCTTGCCAACATTCCTCCCTTCACCTTATTTTCTTTTATAGGAAGACTCTCAATTCTTCTTTCAACCTTTGCCACAATTTTTTTCTTTTTATTTTCCCCTTCAAAAAATGCAGTCTCCACCTTTTTCTCAACATCTTTTTCATTCTGTTTGTTTTCCTACATTCCCTTTTCTTCTACCTTTTTCTCATGGCTTTCTTTTTTTATTACTTCTCCTTCTTTGCTTTCCTCATTCACCGAACACTCTTCTTTTATTGTTTTCTCAATCATTCTTTTTTTTTCTCACTCTCTCCTTTCAAGTACATTTGATCTTCATACACTTGTTTTGTTGACAATGATCCAAGAGTAATTTTACGATTATTAAATAAAAATGAGTACCTATTGTTGTAGACATCATATTTCGCTTGTCGTTCAATCCTCCATGGACGCCCAAGTAACAAGTGCTTCGTCTCCATGGGCACCACATCACATAAAACGTCATCTTCATATCTCCCAATCCGGAATGGCACTTGTACTTGTTCTGTTCACCATCACATCACCAAAATCACTAAACTCCGGGATGCTCCAAATGACATACGGTTGTGGATGCTCTAGAAGAGGAAGTCCCAACCTTTTCACCATGGTGGTACTAGCTAGGTTGATGTAACCCTTTCTATCAATGACCAAGCTACATATCTTGTCCTTCACATAGCATCTATAATAGAAAAGATCCTCCATTTTCTTGGCATCATTTTTCTTCATTAGTGACTCCATGAAGAACCCACTAAGAAAAATTCAAACTTCCGAAAAAAATTGAAAAATCAAAATCATAAGTCACTCTAGGAAGGATGGCTCTGATACCAAATGATATGATCCTAACAAGGAACATATATATTTTCGGATCTATCCTTGAGTGACCAAGCAAAATTATAGAAGAAGATGAAATACAAAATTGGATAAGATGAGAAATGGGAGGTAGGCGCCACAGATCCAAGGGGATTTGATAAGCCAATGTGAGGTTCGCCACAAGAATCTTGGATTCTTGATAAGAACAAGGGTTGGCTCAATGAAGAACCCAAGAGAGAAAACACTCTCACAATTGGAATCAATCCAAAATGAACTCAAAGTTATCATTCATCATGTAATAGGTGTGTACATATAGCATAGGGAAATAAAAACCAAAGGTCATCATAAGATGACATAAACTCCTAAGACGGACATAACTCTCCACTAAGTGGTTATTAAAAGAACATAACTATCCTACTTAAGAAAATAATAAAAGTGGTTCCATAACTTCTAAAGGAGTTACCTAGGGATGCAAGCCAAAGGTTGCTCTCCTTTGTGAGTTTCAAAAACGTGCCAGCCACCATTCATAATGGGCCTTGCTCATTCATCAAGCTTAGTGTAGCCCAATTAACATATAACTCATTTAAGGTCCAAGAATTCGTATTAAGCTTGCAGCCCTTTTTCACCATGATAGAAGCCGAATTAGGTCAAGAGGCCTGAGATATGATTTGTAGATAATTCCCTAAGCTTTCCAACACACCAAAGAATGCATCAATCGGAGATTCGTAGCTCAAGATCTGACCAAATCAAGCATACGGGTTCACCACAATGAAAATAAAATTTTCATCAAAAATATTAATTTGGCCTCAAATTGGACATCATCCTTGGTTTGCATCATTCCCTCCCTCTTGAAAAGAATTCGACCACGAATTTATTGCCTTAAGGAGTCTTCTTTATCCTCCGGGTTCAAACACAACCATTTTGAATCAATGAGGCACCTCTCTTGGAAGTGTTTCTTCAACTTCCTTCAAAATAGAGTCATCACCTCTAGGCAAAGAGTTTGCATTAGTAGTCAAACAAGCATCTTTACATAGAAATATATATATAGACTGCCTTGCCAACATTCCTCCCTTCACCTTATTTTCTTTTATAGGAAGACTCTCAATTCTTCTTTCAACCTTTGCCACAATTTTTTTCTTTTATTTTCCCCTTCAAAAAATGCAGTCTCCACCTTTTTCTCAACATCTTTTTCATTCTGTTTGTTTTCCTACATTCCCTTTTCTTCTACCTTTTTCTCATGGCTTTCTTTTTTATTACTTCTCCTTCTTTGCTTTCCTCATTCACTTAACACTCTTCTTTTATTGTTTTCTCAATCATTCTTTTTTTTTCTCACTCTCTCCTTTCAAGTACATTTGATCTTCATACACTTGTTTTGTTGACAATGATCCAAGAGTAATTTTACGATTATTAAATAAAAATGAGTACCTTTTGTTGTAGACATCATATTTCGCTTGTCGTTCAATCCTCCATGGACGCCCAAGTAACAAGTGCTTCGTCTCCATGGGCACCACATCACATAAAACGTCATCTTCATATCTCCCAATCCGGAATGGCACTTGTACTTGTTTGTTCACCATCACATCACCAAAATCACTAAACTCCGGGATGCTCCAAATGACATACGGTTGTGGATGCTCTAGAAGAGGAAGTCCCAACCTTTTCACCATGGTGGTACTAGCTAGGTTGATGTAACCCTTTCTATCAATGACCAAGCTACATATCTTGTCCTTCACATAGCATCTATAATAGAAAAGATCCTCCATTTTCTTGGCATCATTTTTCTTCATTAGTGACTCCATGAAGAACCCACTAAGAAAAATTCAAACTTCCGAAAAAAATTGAAAAATCAAAATCATAAGTCACTCTAGGAAGGATGGCTCTAGATACCAAATGATATGATCCTAACAAGGAACATATATATTTTTGGATCGATCCGTGAGTGACCAAGCAAAATTATAGAAGAAGATGAAATACAAAATTGGATAAGATGAGAAATGGGAGGTAGGCGCCACAGATCCAAGGGGATTTGATAAGCCAATGTGAGGTTCGCCACAAGAATCTTGGATTCTTGATAAGAACAAGGGTTGGCTCAATGAAGAACCCAAGAGAGAAAACACTCTCACAATTGGAATCAATCCAAAATGAACTCAAAGTTATCATTCATCATGTAATAGGTGTGTACATATAGCATAGGGAAATAAAAACCAAAGGTCATCATAAGATGACATAAACTCCTAATAAGACATAACTCTCCACTAAGTGGTTATTAAAAGAACATAACTATCCTACTTAAGAAAATAATAAAAGTGGTTCCATAACTTCTAAAGGAGTTACCTAGGGATGCAAGCCAAAGGTTGCTCTCCTTTGTGAGTTTCAAAAAACGTGCCAGCCACCATTCATAATGGGCCTTGCTCATTCATCAAGCTTAGTGTAGCCCAATTAACATATAACTCATTTAAGGTCCAAGAATTCGTATTAAAATTTCAGCCCTTTTTCACCATGATAGAAGCCGAATTTGGTCAAGAGTCCTGAGATATGATTTGTAGATAATTCCCTAAGCTTTCCAACACACCAAAGAATGCATCAATCGGAGATTCGTAGCTCAAGATATGACCAAATCAAGCATACGGGTTCACCACAATGAAAATAAAATTTTCATCAAAAATATTAATTTGGCCTCAAATTGGACATCATCCTTGGTTTGCATCATTCCCTCCCTCTTGAAAAGAATTCGACCTCGAATTTATTGCCTTAAGGAGTCTTCTTTATCCTCCGGGTTCAAACACAACCATTTTGAATCCATGGGGCACCTCTCTTGGAATTGTTTCTTCAACTTCCTTCAAAATAGAGTCATCACCTCTAGGCAAAGAGTTTGCATTAGTAGTCAAACAAGCATCTTTACATAGAAAGATATATATAGGCTGCCTTGCCAACATTCCTCCCTTCACCTTATTTTCTTTTATAGGAAGACTCTCAATTCTTCTTTCAACCTTTGCCTCAATTTTTTTCTTTTTATTTTCCCCTTCAAAAATGCAGTCTCCACCTTTTTCTCAACATCTTTTTCATTCTGTTTGTTTTCCTCCATTCCCTTTTCTTCTACCTTTTTCTCATGGCTTTCTTTTTTCTTACTTCTCCTTCTTTGCTTTCCTCATTCACTTAACACTCTTCTTTTATTGTTTTCTCAATCATTCTTTTTTTTTCTCACTCTCTCCTTTCAAGTACATTTGATCTTCATACACTTGTTTTGGTGACAATGGTCCAAGAGTAATTTTACGATTATTAAATAAAAATGAGTACTTGTTGTTGTAGACATCATATCTCGCTTGTCGTTCAATCCTCCATGGACGCCTTAAGTAACAAGTGCTTCGTTTCCATGGGCACCACATCACATAAAATGTCATCTTCATATCTCCCAATCCGGAATGGCACTTGTACTTGTTTGTTCACCATCAAGTCACCAAAATCACTAAACTCCGGGATGCTCCAAATGACATACGGTTGTGGATGCTCTAGAAGAGGAAGTCCCAACTTTTGCACCATGGTGGTACTAGCTAGGTTGATGTAACCCTTTCTATCAATGACCAAGCTACATATCTTGTCCTTCACATAGCATCTAGAATAGAAAAGATCCTCCATTTTCTTGGCATCATTTTTATTCATTAGTGACTCCATGAAGAACCCACTAAGAAAAATTCAAACTTCCGAAAAAAATTGAAAAAACAAAATCATAAGTCACTCTAAGACGGATGGCTCTAGATACCAAATGATATGATCCTAACAAGGAACATATATATTTTCGGATCTATCCTTGAGTGACCAAGCAAAATTATAGAAGAAGATGAAATACAAAATTGGATAAGATGAGAAATGGGAGGTAGGCGCCACAAATCCAAGGGGATTTGATAGGCCAATGTGAGGTTCGCCACAAGAATCTTGGATTCTTGATAAGAACAAGGGTTGGCTCAATGAAGAACCCAAGAGAGAAAACACTCTCACAATTGGAATCAATCCAAAATGAACTCAAAGTTATCATTCATCATGTAATAGGTGTGTACATATAGCATAGGTAAATAAAAACCAAAGGTCATCATAAGATGACATAAACTCCTAATAACTGACATAACTCTCCACTAAGTGGTTATTAAAAGAACATAACTATCCTACTTAAGAAAATAATAAAAGTGGTTCCATAACTTCTAAAGGAGTTACCTAGGCATGCAAGCCAAAGGTTGCTCTCCTTTGTAAGTTCCAAAAACGTGCCAGCCACCATTCATAATGGGCCTTGCTCATTCATCAAGCTTAGTGTAGCCCAATTAACATATAACTCATTTAAGGTCCAAGAATTCGTATTAAACTTTCAGCCCTTTTTCACCATGATATAAGCCGAATTTGGTCAAGAGGCCTGAGATATGATTTGTAGATAATTCCCTAAGCTTTCCAACGCACTAAAGAATGCATCAATCGGAGATTCGTAGCTCAAGATATGACCAAATCAAGCATACGGGTTCACCACAATGAAAATAAAATTTTCATCAACAATATTAATTTGGCCTCAAATTGGACATCATCCTTGGTTTGCATCATTCCCTCCCTCTTGAAAAGAATTCGACCTCGAATTTATTGCCTTAAGGAGTCTTCTTTATCCTCCGGGTTCAAACACAACCATTTTGAATCCATGGGGCACCTCTCTTGGAATTGTTTCTTCAACTTCCTTCAAAATAGAGTCATCACCTCTAGGCAAAGAGTTTGCATTAGTAGTCAAACAAGCATCTTTACGTAGAAAGATATATATAGGCTGCCTTGCCAACATTGCTCCCTTCACCTTATTTTCTTTTATAGGAAGACTCTCAATTCTTCTTTCAACCTTTGCCTCAATTTTTTTCTTTTTATTTTCCCCTTCAAAAAATGCAGTCTCCACCTTTTTCTCAACATCTTTTTCATTCTGTTTGTTTTCCTCCATTCCCTTTTCTTGTACCTTTTTCTCATGGCTTTCTGTTTTTCTTACTTGTCCTTCTTTGCTTTCCTCATTCACTTAACACTCTTCTTTTATTGTTTTCTCAATCATTCTTTTTTTTTTCCACTCTCTCCTTTCAAGTACATTTGATCTTCATACACTTGTTTTGGTGACAATGGTCCAAGAGTAATTTTGCGATTATTGAATACAAATGAGTACTTGTTGTTGTCGGCATCATATCTCGCTTGTCGTTCAATCCTCCATGGACGCCTAAGTAACAAGTGCTTCGTTTCCATGGGCACCACATCACATAAAATGTCATCTTCATATCTCCCAATCCGGAATGGCACTTGTACTTGTTTGTTCACCATCAAGTCACCAAAATCACTAAACTCCGGGATGCTCCAAATGACATACGGTTGTGGATGCTCTAGAAGAGGAAGTCCCAACTTTTGCACCATGGTGGTACTAGCTAGGTTGATGTAACCCTTTCTATCAATGACCAAGCTACATATCTTGTCCTTCACATAGCATCTAGAATAGAAAAGATCCTCCATTTTCTTGGCATCATTTTTATTCATTAGTGACTCCATGAAGAACCCACTAAGAAAAATTCAAACTTCCGAAAAAAATTGAAAAAACAAAATCATAAGTCACTCTAAGACGGATGGCTCTAGATACCAAATGATATGATCCTAACAAGGAACATATATATTTTCGGATCTATCCTTGAGTGACCAAGCAAAATTATAGAAGAAGATGAAATACAAAATTGGATAAGATGAGAAATGGGAGGTAGGCGCCACAAATCCAAGGGGATTTGATAGGCCAATGTGAGGTTCGCCACAAGAATCTTGGATTCTTGATAAGAACAAGGGTTGGCTCAATGAAGAACCCAAGAGAGAAAACACTCTCACAATTGGAATCAATCCAAAATGAACTCAAAGTTATCATTCATCATGTAATAGGTGTGTACATATAGCATAGGTAAATAAAAACCAAAGGTCATCATAAGATGACATAAACTCCTAATAACTGGACATAACTCTCCACTAAGTGGTTATTAAAAGAACATAACTATCCTACTTAAGAAAATAATAAAAGTGGTTCCATAACTTCTAAAGGAGTTACCTAGGCATGCAAGCCAAAGGTTGCTCTCCTTTGTAAGTTCCAAAACGTGCCAGCCACCATTCATAATGGGCCTTGCTCATTCATCAAGCTTAGTGTAGCCCAATTAACATATAACTCATTTAAGGTCCAAGAATTCGTATTAAACTTTCAGCCCTTTTTCACCATGATATAAGCCGAATTTGGTCAAGAGGCCTGAGATATGATTTGTAGATAATTCCCTAAGCTTTCCAACGCACTAAAGAATGCATCAATCGGAGATTCGTAGCTCAAGATATGACCAAATCAAGCATACGGGTTCACCACAATGAAAATAAAATTTTCATCAACAATATTAATTTGGCCTCAAATTGGACATCATCCTTGGTTTGCATCATTCCCTCCCTCTTGAAAAGAATTCGACCTCGAATTTATTGCCTTAAGGAGTCTTCTTTATCCTCCGGGTTCAAACACAACCATTTTGAATCCATGGGGCACCTCTCTTGGAATTGTTTCTTCAACTTCCTTCAAAATAGAGTCATCACCTCTAGGCAAAGAGTTTGCATTAGTAGTCAAACAAGCATCTTTACGTAGAAAGATATATATAGGCTGCCTTGCCAACATTGCTCCCTTCACCTTATTTTCTTTTATAGGAAGACTCTCAATTCTTCTTTCAACCTTTGCCTCAATTTTTTTCTTTTTATTTTCCCCTTCAAAAAATGCAGTCTCCACCTTTTTCTCAACATCTTTTTCATTCTGTTTGTTTTCCTCCATTCCCTTTTCTTGTACCTTTTTCTCATGGCTTTCTTTTTTCTTACTTCTCCTTCTTTGCTTTCCTCATTCACTTAACACTCTTCTTTTATTGTTTTCTCAATCATTCTTTTTTTCTCACTCTCTCCTTTCAAGTACACTTGATCTTCATACACTTGTTTTGGTGACAATGGTCCAAGAGTAATTTTGCGATTATTGAATACAAATGAGTACTTGTTGTTGTCGGCATCATATCTCGCTTGTCGTTCAATCCTCCATGGACGCCCAAGTAACAAGTGCTTCGTTTCCATGGGCACCACATCACATAAAATGTCATCTTCATATCTCCCAATCCGGAATGGCACTCGTACTTGTTTGTTCACCATCAAGTCACCAAAATCACTAAACTCCGGGATGCTCCAAATGACATACGGTTGTGGATGCTCTAGAAGAGGAAGTCCCAACTTTTGCACCATGGTGGTACTAGCTAGGTTGATGTAACCCTTTCTATCAATGACCAAGCTACATATCTTGTCCTTCACATAGCATCTAGAATAGAAAAGATCCTCCATTTTCTTGGCATCATTTTTATTCATTAGTGACTCCATGAAGAACCCACTAAGAAAAATTCAAACTTCCGAAAAAAATTGAAAAAACAAAATCATAAGTCACTCTAAGACGGATGGCTCTAGATACCAAATGATATGATCCTAACAAGGAACATATATATTTTCGGATCTATCCTTGAGTGACCAAGCAAAATTATAGAAGAAGATGAAATACAAAATTGGATAAGATGAGAAATGGGAGGTAGGCGCCACAAATCCAAGGGGATTTGATAGGCCAATGTGAGGTTCGCCACAAGAATCTTGGATTCTTGATAAGAACAAGGGTTGGCTCAATGAAGAACCCAAGAGAGAAAACACTCTCACAATTGGAATCAATCCAAAATGAACTCAAAGTTATCATTCATCATGTAATAGGTGTGTACATATAGCATAGGTAAATAAAAACCAAAGGTCATCATAAGATGACATAAACTCCTAATAACTGGACATAACTCTCCACTAAGTGGTTATTAAAAGAACATAACTATCCTACTTAAGAAAATAATAAAAGTGGTTCCATAACTTCTAAAGGAGTTACCTAGGCATGCAAGCCAAAGGTTGCTCTCCTTTGTAAGTTCCAAAAACGTGCCAGCCACCATTCATAATGGGCCTTGCTCATTCATCAAGCTTAGTGTAGCCCAATTAACATATAACTCATTTAAGGTCCAAGAATTCGTATTAAACTTTCAGCCCTTTTTCACCATGATATAAGCCGAATTTGGTCAAGAGGCCTGAGATATGATTTGTAGATAATTCCCTAAGCTTTCCAACGCACTAAAGAATGCATCAATCGGAGATTCGTAGCTCAAGATATGACCAAATCAAGCATACGGGTTCACCACAATGAAAATAAAATTTTCATCAACAATATTAATTTGGCCTCAAATTGGACATCATCCTTGGTTTGCATCATTCCCTCCCTCTTGAAAAGAATTCGACCTCGAATTTATTGCCTTAAGGAGTCTTCTTTATCCTCCGGGTTCAAACACAACCATTTTGAATCCATGGGGCACCTCTCTTGGAATTGTTTCTTCAACTTCCTTCAAAATAGAGTCATCACCTCTAGGCAAAGAGTTTGCATTAGTAGTCAAACAAGCATCTTTACGTAGAAAGATATATATAGGCTGCCTTGCCAACATTGCTCCCTTCACCTTATTTTCTTTTATAGGAAGACTCTCAATTCTTCTTTCAACCTTTGCCTCAATTTTTTTCTTTTTATTTTCCCCTTCAAAAAATGCAGTCTCCACCTTTTTCTCAACATCTTTTTCATTCTGTTTGTTTTCCTCCATTCCCTTTTCTTGTACCTTTTTCTCATGGCTTTCTTTTTTTCTTACTTCTCCTTCTTTGCTTTCCTCATTCACTTAACACTCTTCTTTTATTGTTTTCTCAATCATTCTTTTTTTCTCACTCTCTCCTTTCAAGTACACTTGATCTTCATACACTTGTTTTGGTGACAATGGTCCAAGAGTAATTTTGCGATTATTGAATACAAATGAGTACTTGTTGTTGTCGGCATCATATCTCGCTTGTCGTTCAATCCTCCATGGACGCCTAAGTAACAAGTGCTTCGTTTCCATGGGCACCACATCACATAAAATGTCATCTTCATATCTCCCAATCCGGAATGGCACTCGTACTTGTTTGTTCACCATCAAGTCACCAAAATCACTAAACTCCGGGATGCTCCAAATGACATACGGTTGTGGATGCTCTAGAAGAGGAAGTCCCAACTTTTGCACCATGGTGGTACTAGCTAGGTTGATGTAACCCTTTCTATCAATGACCAAGCTACATATCTTGTCCTTCACATAGCATCTAGAATAGAAAAGATCCTCCATTTTCTTGGCATCATTTTTATTCATTAGTGACTCCATGAAGAACCCACTAAGAAAAATTCAAACTTCCGAAAAAAATTGAAAAAACAAAATCATAAGTCACTCTAAGACGGATGGCTCTAGATACCAAATGATATGATCCTAACAAGGAACATATATATTTTCGGATCTATCCTTGAGTGACCAAGCAAAATTATAGAAGAAGATGAAATACAAAATTGGATAAGATGAGAAATGGGAGGTAGGCGCCACAAATCCAAGGGGATTTGATAGGCCAATGTGAGGTTCGCCACAAGAATCTTGGATTCTTGATAAGAACAAGGGTTGGCTCAATGAAGAACCCAAGAGAGAAAACACTCTCACAATTGGAATCAATCCAAAATGAACTCAAAGTTATCATTCATCATGTAATAGGTGTGTACATATAGCATAGGTAAATAAAAACCAAAGGTCATCATAAGATGACATAAACTCCTAATAACTAGACATAACTCTCCACTAAGTGGTTATTAAAAGAACATAACTATCCTACTTAAGAAAATAATAAAAGTGGTTCCATAACTTCTAAAGGAGTTACCTAGGCATGCAAGCCAAAGGTTGCTCTCCTTTGTAAGTTCCAAAAACGTGCCAGCCACCATTCATAATGGGCCTTGCTCATTCATCAAGCTTAGTGTAGCCCAATTAACATATAACTCATTTAAGGTCCAAGAATTCGTATTAAACTTTCAGCCCTTTTTCACCATGATATAAGCCGAATTTGGTCAAGAGGCCTGATATATGATTTGTAGATAATTCCCTAAGCTTTCCAACGCACTAAAGAATGCATCAATCGGAGATTCGTAGCTCAAGATATGACCAAATCAAGCATACGGGTTCACCACAATGAAAATAAAATTTTCATCAACAATATTAATTTGGCCTCAAATTGGACATCATCCTTGGTTTGCATCATTCCCTCCCTCTTGAAAAGAATTCGACCTCGAATTTATTGCCTTAAGGAGTCTTCTTTATCCTCCGGGTTCAAACACAACCATTTTGAATCCATGGGGCACCTCTCTTGGAATTGTTTCTTCAACTTCCTTCAAAATAGAGTCATCACCTCTAGGCAAAGAGTTTGCATTAGTAGTCAAACAAGCATCTTTACGTAGAAAGATATATATAGGCTGCCTTGCCAACATTGCTCCCTTCACCTTATTTTCTTTTATAGGAAGACTCTCAATTCTTCTTTCAACCTTTGCCTCAATTTTTTTCTTTTTATTTTCCCCTTCAAAAAATGCAGTCTCCACCTTTTTCTCAACATCTTTTTCATTCTGTTTGTTTTCCTCCATTCCCTTTTCTTGTACCTTTTTCTCATGGCTTTCTTTTTTCTTACTTCTCCTTCTTTGCTTTCCTCATTCACTTAACACTCTTCTTTTATTGTTTTCTCAATCATTCTTTTTTTCTCACTCTCTCCTTTCAAGTACACTTGATCTTCATACACTTGTTTTGGTGACAATGGTCCAAGAGTAATTTTGCGATTATTGAATACAAATGAGTACTTGTTGTTGTCGGCATCATATCTCGCTTGTCGTTCAATCCTCCATGGACGCCCAAGTAACAAGTGCTTCGTTTCCATGGGCACCACATCACATAAAATGTCATCTTCATATCTCCCAATCCGGAATGGCACTCGTACTTGTTTGTTCACCATCAAGTCACCAAAATCACTAAACTCCGGGATGCTCCAAATGACATACGGTTGTGGATGCTCTAGAAGAGGAAGTCCCAACTTTTGCACCATGGTGGTACTAGCTAGGTTGATGTAACCCTTTCTATCAATGACCAAGCTACATATCTTGTCCTTCACATAGCATCTAGAATAGAAAAGATCCTCCATTTTCTTGGCATCATTTTTATTCATTAGTGACTCCATGAAGAACCCACTAAGAAAAATTCAAACTTCCGAAAAAAATTGAAAAAACAAAATCATAAGTCACTCTAAGACGGATGGCTCTAGATACCAAATGATATGATCCTAACAAGGAACATATATATTTTCGGATCTATCCTTGAGTGACCAAGCAAAATTATAGAAGAAGATGAAATACAAAATTGGATAAGATGAGAAATGGGAGGTAGGCGCCACAAATCCAAGGGGATTTGATAGGCCAATGTGAGGTTCGCCACAAGAATCTTGGATTCTTGATAAGAACAAGGGTTGGCTCAATGAAGAACCCAAGAGAGAAAACACTCTCACAATTGGAATCAATCCAAAATGAACTCAAAGTTATCATTCATCATGTAATAGGTGTGTACATATAGCATAGGTAAATAAAAACCAAAGGTCATCATAAGATGACATAAACTCCTAATAACTAGACATAACTCTCCACTAAGTGGTTATTAAAAGAACATAACTATCCTACTTAAGAAAATAATAAAAGTGGTTCCATAACTTCTAAAGGAGTTACCTAGGCATGCAAGCCAAAGGTTGCTCTCCTTTGTAAGTTCCAAAAACGTGCCAGCCACCATTCATAATGGGCCTTGCTCATTCATCAAGCTTAGTGTAGCCCAATTAACATATAACTCATTTAAGGTCCAAGAATTCGTATTAAACTTTCAGCCCTTTTTCACCATGATATAAGCCGAATTTGGTCAAGAGGCCTGATATATGATTTGTAGATAATTCCCTAAGCTTTCCAACGCACTAAAGAATGCATCAATCGGAGATTCGTAGCTCAAGATATGACCAAATCAAGCATACGGGTTCACCACAATGAAAATAAAATTTTCATCAACAATATTAATTTGGCCTCAAATTGGACATCATCCTTGGTTTGCATCATTCCCTCCCTCTTGAAAAGAATTCGACCTCGAATTTATTGCCTTAAGGAGTCTTCTTTATCCTCCGGGTTCAAACACAACCATTTTGAATCCATGGGGCACCTCTCTTGGAATTGTTTCTTCAACTTCCTTCAAAATAGAGTCATCACCTCTAGGCAAAGAGTTTGCATTAGTAGTCAAACAAGCATCTTTACGTAGAAAGATATATATAGGCTGCCTTGCCAACATTGCTCCCTTCACCTTATTTTCTTTTATAGGAAGACTCTCAATTCTTCTTTCAACCTTTGCCTCAATTTTTTTCTTTTTATTTTCCCCTTCAAAAAATGCAGTCTCCACCTTTTTCTCAACATCTTTTTCATTCTGTTTGTTTTCCTCCATTCCCTTTTCTTGTACCTTTTTCTCATGGCTTTCTTTTTTTCTTACTTCTCCTTCTTTGCTTTCCTCATTCACTTAACACTCTTCTTTTATTGTTTTCTCAATCATTCTTTTTTTCTCACTCTCTCCTTTCAAGTACACTTGATCTTCATACACTTGTTTTGGTGACAATGGTCCAAGAGTAATTTTGCGATTATTGAATACAAATGAGTACTTGTTGTTGTCGGCATCATATCTCGCTTGTCGTTCAATCCTCCATGGACGCCAAAGTAACAAGTGCTTCGTTTCCATGGGCACCACATCACATAAAATGTCATCTTCATATCTCCCAATCCGGAATGGCACTCGTACTTGTTTGTTCACCATCAAGTCACCAAAATCACTAAACTCCGGGATGCTCCAAATGACATACGGTTGTGGATGCTCTAGAAGAGGAAGTCCCAACTTTTGCACCATGGTGGTACTAGCTAGGTTGATGTAACCCTTTCTATCAATGACCAAGCTACATATCTTGTCCTTCACATAGCATCTAGAATAGAAAAGATCCTCCATTTTCTTGGCATCATTTTTATTCATTAGTGACTCCATGAAGAACCCACTAAGAAAAATTCAAACTTCCGAAAAAAATTGAAAAAACAAAATCATAAGTCACTCTAAGACGGATGGCTCTAGATACCAAATGATATGATCCTAACAAGGAACATATATATTTTCGGATCTATCCTTGAGTGACCAAGCAAAATTATAGAAGAAGATGAAATACAAAATTGGATAAGATGAGAAATGGGAGGTAGGCGCCACAAATCCAAGGGGATTTGATAGGCCAATGTGAGGTTCGCCACAAGAATCTTGGATTCTTGATAAGAACAAGGGTTGGCTCAATGAAGAACCCAAGAGAGAAAACACTCTCACAATTGGAATCAATCCAAAATGAACTCAAAGTTATCATTCATCATGTAATAGGTGTGTACATATAGCATAGGTAAATAAAAACCAAAGGTCATCATAAGATGACATAAACTCCTAATAACTAGACATAACTCTCCACTAAGTGGTTATTAAAAGAACATAACTATCCTACTTAAGAAAATAATAAAAGTGGTTCCATAACTTCTAAAGGAGTTACCTAGGCATGCAAGCCAAAGGTTGCTCTCCTTTGTAAGTTCCAAAAACGTGCCAGCCACCATTCATAATGGGCCTTGCTCATTCATCAAGCTTAGTGTAGCCCAATTAACATATAACTCATTTAAGGTCCAAGAATTCGTATTAAACTTTCAGCCCTTTTTCACCATGATATAAGCCGAATTTGGTCAAGAGGCCTGAGATATGATTTGTAGATAATTCCCTAAGCTTTCCAACGCACTAAAGAATGCATCAATCGGAGATTCGTAGCTCAAGATATGACCAAATCAAGCATACGGGTTCACCACAATGAAAATAAAATTTTCATCAACAATATTAATTTGGCCTCAAATTGGACATCATCCTTGGTTTGCATCATTCCCTCCCTCTTGAAAAGAATTCGACCTCGAATTTATTGCCTTAAGGAGTCTTCTTTATCCTCCGGGTTCAAACACAACCATTTTGAATCCATGGGGCACCTCTCTTGGAATTGTTTCTTCAACTTCCTTCAAAATAGAGTCATCACCTCTAGGCAAAGAGTTTGCATTAGTAGTCAAACAAGCATCTTTACGTAGAAAGATATATATAGGCTGCCTTGCCAACATTGCTCCCTTCACCTTATTTTCTTTTATAGGAAGACTCTCAATTCTTCTTTCAACCTTTGCCTCAATTTTTTTCTTTTTATTTTCCCCTTCAAAAAATGCAGTCTCCACCTTTTTCTCAACATCTTTTTCATTCTGTTTGTTTTCCTCCATTCCCTTTTCTTGTACCTTTTTCTCATGGCTTTCTTTTTTTCTTACTTCTCCTTCTTTGCTTTCCTCATTCACTTAACACTCTTCTTTTATTGTTTTCTCAATCATTCTTTTTTTCTCACTCTCTCCTTTCAAGTACACTTGATCTTCATACACTTGTTTTGGTGACAATGGTCCAAGAGTAATTTTGCGATTATTGAATACAAATGAGTACTTGTTGTTGTCGGCATCATATCTCGCTTGTCGTTCAATCCTCCATGGACGCCCAAGTAACAAGTGCTTCGTTTCCATGGGCACCACATCACATAAAATGTCATCTTCATATCTCCCAATCCGGAATGGCACTCGTACTTGTTTGTTCACCATCAAGTCACCAAAATCACTAAACTCCGGATGCTCCAAATGACATACGGTTGTGGATGCTCTAGAAGAGGAAGTCCCAACTTTTGCACCATGGTGGTACTAGCTAGGTTGATGTAACCCTTTCTATCAATGACCAAGCTACATATCTTGTCCTTCACATAGCATCTAGAATAGAAAAGATCCTCCATTTTCTTGGCATCATTTTTATTCATTAGTGACTCCATGAAGAACCCACTAAGAAAAATTCAAACTTCCGAAAAAAATTGAAAAAACAAAATCATAAGTCACTCTAAGACGGATGGCTCTAGATACCAAATGATATGATCCTAACAAGGAACATATATATTTTCGGATCTATCCTTGAGTGACCAAGCAAAATTATAGAAGAAGATGAAATACAAAATTGGATAAGATGAGAAATGGGAGGTAGGCGCCACAAATCCAAGGGGATTTGATAGGCCAATGTGAGGTTCGCCACAAGAATCTTGGATTCTTGATAAGAACAAGGGTTGGCTCAATGAAGAACCCAAGAGAGAAAACACTCTCACAATTGGAATCAATCCAAAATGAACTCAAAGTTATCATTCATCATGTAATAGGTGTGTACATATAGCATAGGTAAATAAAAACCAAAGGTCATCATAAGATGACATAAACTCCTAATAACTAGACATAACTCTCCACTAAGTGGTTATTAAAAGAACATAACTATCCTACTTAAGAAAATAATAAAAGTGGTTCCATAACTTCTAAAGGAGTTACCTAGGCATGCAAGCCAAAGGTTGCTCTCCTTTGTAAGTTCCAAAAACGTGCCAGCCACCATTCATAATGGGCCTTGCTCATTCATCAAGCTTAGTGTAGCCCAATTAACATATAACTCATTTAAGGTCCAAGAATTCGTATTAAACTTTCAGCCCTTTTTCACCATGATATAAGCCGAATTTGGTCAAGAGGCCTGATATATGATTTGTAGATAATTCCCTAAGCTTTCCAACGCACTAAAGAATGCATCAATCGGAGATTCGTAGCTCAAGATATGACCAAATCAAGCATACGGGTTCACCACAATGAAAATAAAATTTTCATCAACAATATTAATTTGGCCTCAAATTGGACATCATCCTTGGTTTGCATCATTCCCTCCCTCTTGAAAAGAATTCGACCTCGAATTTATTGCCTTAAGGAGTCTTCTTTATCCTCCGGGTTCAAACACAACCATTTTGAATCCATGGGGCACCTCTCTTGGAATTGTTTCTTCAACTTCCTTCAAAATAGAGTCATCACCTCTAGGCAAAGAGTTTGCATTAGTAGTCAAACAAGCATCTTTACGTAGAAAGATATATATAGGCTGCCTTGCCAACATTGCTCCCTTCACCTTATTTTCTTTTATAGGAAGACTCTCAATTCTTCTTTCAACCTTTGCCTCAATTTTTTTCTTTTTATTTTCCCCTTCAAAAAATGCAGTCTCCACCTTTTTCTCAACATCTTTTTCATTCTGTTTGTTTTCCTCCATTCCCTTTTCTTGTACCTTTTTCTCATGGCTTTCTTTTTTTCTTACTTCTCCTTCTTTGCTTTCCTCATTCACTTAACACTCTTCTTTTATTGTTTTCTCAATCATTCTTTTTTTCTCACTCTCTCCTTTCAAGTACATTTGATCTTCATACACTTGTTTTGGTGACAATGGTCCAAGAGTAATTTTGCGATTATTGAATACAAATGAGTACTTGTTGTTGTCGGCATCATATCTCGCTTGTCGTTCAATCCTCCATGGACGCCTAAGTAACAAGTGCTTCGTTTCCATGGGCACCACATCACATAAAATGTCATCTTCATATCTCCCAATCCGGAATGGCACTCGTACTTGTTTGTTCACCATCAAGTCACCAAAATCACTAAACTCCCGGATGCTCCAAATGACATACGGTTGTGGATGCTCTAGAAGAGGAAGTCCCAACTTTTGCACCATGGTGGTACTAGCTAGGTTGATGTAACCCTTTCTATCAATGACCAAGCTACATATCTTGTCCTTCACATAGCATCTAGAATAGAAAAGATCCTCCATTTTCTTGGCATCATTTTTATTCATTAGTGACTCCATGAAGAACCCACTAAGAAAAATTCAAACTTCCGAAAAAAATTGAAAAAACAAAATCATAAGTCACTCTAAGACGGATGGCTCTAGATACCAAATGATATGATCCTAACAAGGAACATATATATTTTCGGATCTATCCTTGAGTGACCAAGCAAAATTATAGAAGAAGATGAAATACAAAATTGGATAAGATGAGAAATGGGAGGTAGGCGCCACAAATCCAAGGGGATTTGATAGGCCAATGTGAGGTTCGCCACAAGAATCTTGGATTCTTGATAAGAACAAGGGTTGGCTCAATGAAGAACCCAAGAGAGAAAACACTCTCACAATTGGAATCAATCCAAAATGAACTCAAAGTTATCATTCATCATGTAATAGGTGTGTACATATAGCATAGGTAAATAAAAACCAAAGGTCATCATAAGATGACATAAACTCCTAATAACTAGACATAACTCTCCACTAAGTGGTTATTAAAAGAACATAACTATCCTACTTAAGAAAATAATAAAAGTGGTTCCATAACTTCTAAAGGAGTTACCTAGGCATGCAAGCCAAAGGTTGCTCTCCTTTGTAAGTTCCAAAAACGTGCCAGCCACCATTCATAATGGGCCTTGCTCATTCATCAAGCTTAGTGTAGCCCAATTAACATATAACTCATTTAAGGTCCAAGAATTCGTATTAAACTTTCAGCCCTTTTTCACCATGATATAAGCCGAATTTGGTCAAGAGGCCTGATATATGATTTGTAGATAATTCCCTAAGCTTTCCAACGCACTAAAGAATGCATCAATCGGAGATTCGTAGCTCAAGATATGACCAAATCAAGCATACGGGTTCACCACAATGAAAATAAAATTTTCATCAACAATATTAATTTGGCCTCAAATTGGACATCATCCTTGGTTTGCATCACCATTCTTCCAAATTCTTTGAAGCTTTTATATGATGGTTCTAATGTGTTTGAAAGGATTGTCTTATTTCACGAAAGGCCAAACCTTGTTTGTAATGAAGAAAATGTCCATGATGCTCAACTTTCTTGGAAACCTTTTAAAAGAGAAAGTACATTTGATATGAGCCAAGGAGGGGCAAGTCTACAACATTTCAACAAAGATGATGTGAGCCCAATTTGGAGCATAGTTCAAAGATGCTTTAACTCCAATGTTGATTCTCTTAATGGACATAAGCCCAAGTTCAAGTCAAATTAGCCCAAATGCACAACTTTGCTCATTCAAATGGAGGAAGCATGAAGTGGGGCTGATTTGGTTCAAGGTCCAAGTCATTTTAGTTTATTATTTTTCAATAAATAAGTGAAGAATCATGCAAGTGGGGTCCTGATGCGAGCCCAATACCAATGAAGCCCAATTTGGACCAAGAGGCCATTCAAGGCCTAAGAGGCCCAATGACAAGAGCAAGAGCTAAGAGGGCCCAACAAGCCCTAAGTCAAATGATTGGACTCCTAATGGAAGCAAGGCCCGAGTCAAATGATGAAGAGCCCAAATGGATTAATGTGATCATCCAAGAGGAAGGCCCAAATGAAAAGGGGGTGTATGAAGAAGAAACAAGTGGGGCACATATGTGAGTCAAGGCCCAATTTTATGTTCAAATTCAATTGAATAAGTGGAGAATCATGCAAGTAGGACCGCATGCATGTTCTACACGAATTTAGGGGAATTGTTTTTCTATTTTGAATAAAGTTGTAAATTGTGGGAGTTACATTTTAATGTGATAAGAAAGTGTAACCCCCCACAATTATGAGTCTTTTATGCACATGTTTTTTTTTTGTCTTGGTGGCTGCCATAACACTTTTGTGGCCATTCAAAAGGTTGTCTTAATGTGGGTAATTAGTGTCATGAATAGGCTAATCAATAAATGTGGGTAATTAGTGTCATGAATAGGCTAATCAAATGCTATTTTCGTTTTTTTTTTCTTGGATGCCAAAAGTTGGGCAGCCTACACTATTTGTAAAGCATGAAACACCTTGGAAATGCAACTTTTGATGTGATTTGGAATTTTCCATTGTTAGTGAGCATTGTTCTCCTAAGTTCTTGGTTGAACCAAGGTTTCTATCCTTATCAAGAATTCCAACATTCTTGTGGCGGATTTCATTTGGCTTATCAAACAAATCCTTATTTGTTTGTGGCGCCTTCACCCATCTTCTACTCTTTCCATTTTCTTCTTTTATTCTTCAATTCTTGTTTTGGTTACAATTTGGAATCATCTCACTTTGAGTTTTAATTTGAAAATTGCACAACACCTAACAAGATTTCAATCAAATAGATCATAACAAGGCAACCCCATCTTGGTTGTCATCAAGTGGTATCAAAGCTTAGGCTTTGATTGAAATTGTGTTGTGTTCTTCTTTGTTCTTCTTCTTCCCCATTTTTCTTCGTTTCTTTCAAAACCAAAACCACAAAAAAAAAAACTACTACTTTGATTCAGTTTTGGAAGGGAAAATTTTTCGTGGCTATTGTTTGATCATACACAAGTGTTCTTCTCTTGTTGAAAGTAAAAAAAAAAAAATCTGGGCAAAAAAAAAAAAATTCGAATATTACAAAAAAAAAAGTGTTCTTGAAGTGTTGAGAAAAGAGAAGAGAAAAGAAGTTTCCAATTGATCAATTAGTGTTCTTACAATTTTTTCCCTTCTTCCTTTTTTTTTCATTTCCAAATCTTTTCCTTTCTAGCCTTTCTTTCTTTGTTTCCTTTAGTTTGATAAGTTTTGTGATTTTTGTTACTTGAGTTTTGGAAATTTTTGTGTTTTTGACTTGATTCCTCTAAGAACCCATGGAGAACATAGAGTGGAAAAAGGCTTGAGAGATAAATTACATCTTGTGTGGAAAAAGCCAAAAAGAGTAAACAAAAAAAAAATACACTTTTGTGAGAAAAGAGAGGGAGTGTTGTGAGGACAAATTACATTTTCTACTACTCAAATGGGTGATAGTCCACCATTGTCACCAAGGACAGCCACTCTACATGCTAGAATGGCCAATCAAGTTCAAGCACTCCAAAGACAAATGGAGCAAATGCAAGCCAACTATGATAGACAACTAGCCAACCTTCAACGGGATGACTCAAGTGGCTATGATAGTGAAGAAAGAGGGAGGCCAAGAGGAGGAAGACCTAGAAGAGGAGGCCATAGGGGAGGAAGGCGTGATGAGAGGATTGAAGGGGTTAAAATCAAAGTTCCTTCCTTTTTTGGAAAGAATGACCCCGAAGCTTATTTGGAGTGGGAGCTTAAAATGGAGCAAGCCTTTGATTGTAACACTTACAATGAAAGAAAGAAAGTGAAGGTGGCAGCCTTGGAGTTCAAGGAGTATGCACTAGTATGGTGGGATCAATTCCAAAAGGAGAGGAGGAGAATTGGAGAGGAGCCAATTGAAACTTGGGAAGACATGAAAATTGTAATGAGGAGGAGATTTGTCCCAAAGCACTACCAAAGGGACATTCACAATAAATTACAAAGACTCACCCAAGGTTCTAAAAGTGTGGATGAGTACTTCAAGGAGATGGAGTTGGCCTTACTAAGGTCAAATTTTGAAGAAGACCGTGAAGCAACTATGGCAAGGTTCTTGCATGGCTTGAACCAAGAAATTCAAGATGTGGTGGAGTTGCAAAACTATGTAGAGCTTGAAGATTTGGTGCAACAATCAATTAAGGTGGAGCAACAATTAAAGAGGAGGAAATCCAAATATTCCTCTTCATCATCTTCCAAATTCCCATCTTCAAATTGGAAGGACAAGCAAAAGAAGGAGGGTGCACCAAGCAAGGAGGCCGTGAGCACCTCTCAAGGCAAGAAGCCCATGGAGCCAACCACAAGGAGCCGAGATGTCAAGTGTTTCAAGTGTCTTGGTCATGGCCACATAGCCTCTCAATGTCCAACCAAGAGAACTATGGTGTCCATGAATGGTGAAGTGATGTCTCAATCCGAAGCTTCAAGTGGAGAGGGAAGTGAAGAAGAAGTGTTCATGCCGGATGGTGACTTACTTATGGTGAGGAGGCTTTTGGGAAGTCAAGTGAAGGAACATGAAGCTAGCCAAAGGGAGAACATTTTCCACTCTAGATGCCTGATTCAAGGTAAAGTTTGTTCTCTAATAATTGATGGAGGTAGTTGTGCAAATGTAGTAAGTTCTAGGTTGGTGTCTAAATTAAACCTTAACACTAAAACCCATCCAACACCATATAGACTTCAATGGTTGAGTGAGGTTGGGGAGATGGTGGTGAACAAACAAGTGGAGGTTCCATTCTCCATTGGGAAGTATGAGGATAATGTTCTTTGTGATGTAGTGCCTATGGAGGCAAGCCATATGTTGTTGGGAAGGCCTTGGCAATATGACAAGAAGACCATTCATGATGGATTTTCAAACAAGTTCACTTTCATGGACAAGGAGCGAAAGGTTGTACTCTCTCCTTTATCTCCAAAACAAGTTAGTGAGGATCAAAAGAAAATGAGAGAAAAAAGAGAGCAAGAGAGAAAAGAAAAAGAGAGTGAACAAGAGAAAAAAAGTGATGAAAAATCAAAAAAAAATCATGACAAAAAAAGAGAGAAAAACCTAGATGAAAAAGAGAGAAAAGAGAGTTGTCTTGCCACAAAAAGTGAGGTGAAAAGTGCATTGGTTTCAAGGCAGCCCTTATACATGCTTTTGTGTAGGGAATTTTGTTTAAATACTAACATTTCTAATGATCATTCTTTGTCTAGTGGTGTGAAAAATCTTTTGCAGGAATTTGAGGATATCTTCCCTAAGGAAGTGCCACATGGCCTTCCACCTTTGAGGGGAATTGAGCACCATATTGACCTCATTCCGGGTGCATCATTGCCCAATAGGCCAGCCTATAGGAGCAATCCTCAAGAGACCAAAGAAATCCAAAAACAAGTGGAGGACTTGTTGCAAAGAGGATGGGTGCAAGAAAGCTTAAGTCCATGTGCGGTACCCGTCATTTTGGTGCCCAAAAAGGATGGCACTTGGAGGATGTGCACGGATTGTAGGGCCGTGAACAACATCACCATTAAGTATAGACATCCTATCCCTAGACTTGATGATTTACTTGATGAATTGTTTGGTGCTTGCATTTTTTCTAAAATTGATTTGAAAAGTGGGTACCATCAAATTAGGATAAGGGAAGGGGATGAATGGAAAACCGCTTTCAAAACCAAATTTGGTTTGTATGAATGGTTGGTAATGCCTTTTGGTTTAACAAATGCACCAAGCACTTTTATGAGGCTTATGAACCATGTCTTAAGAGAATTTTTGGGAAAATTTGTGGTGGTATATTTTGATGATATCTTAATATATAGCAAAAACTTAGATGAGCACCATGAACATTTAAGGGCTGTTTTGCTTGTATTAAGAAAAGAAAGGTTGTATGCAAACTTGGAAAAATGTACTTTTTGTGTGGATCATGTGATTTTCCTTGGTTTTGTGATTAATGCTAAAGGGGTCCATGTGGATCAAGAAAAGATTAAGGCCATTCAAGATTGGCCAACCCCCAAAAATGTGAGTGATGTGAGGAGCTTTCATGGTTTGGCTAGTTTCTAT
Organism: Sophora flavescens; assembly: GCA_030762895.1. NCBI lineage: Eukaryota > Viridiplantae > Streptophyta > Magnoliopsida > Fabales > Fabaceae > Sophora > Sophora flavescens. Next base: position 36,362 of record JAUPTC010000144.1, on the reverse strand, counting down.
AGGAGGTTTGTTAAAGATTTTAGCACATTGGCTGCACCTCTTAATGAAATTGTCAAAAAGAATGTTGGGTTTAAATGGGGGGAAAACAAGAACAAGCTTTTAAGGAACTTAAGAAAAAGCTCACCCATGCACCAATTCTTGCTTTGCCTAATTTTGCAAAATCTTTTGAAATTGAATGTGATGCTTCTAATGTTGGTGTTGGGGCTGTTTTGATGCAAGAGGGGCATCCAATTGCTTATTTTAGTGAGAAGTTAAGTGGAGCTGCACTTAATTATCCCACCTATGATAAGGAGTTGTATGCCTTAGTGAGAGCTTTGCAAACTTGGCAACACTATCTTTTGCCTAAGGAATTTGTAATTCATAGTGACCATGAATCTTTGAAATATTTGAAGGGTCAAGGAAAATTGAATAAGAGACATGCTAAATGGGTTGAATTTCTTGAACAATTTCCTTATGTTGTAAAACATAAAAAGGGTAAGGCCAATGTTGTGGCGGATGCACTTTCAAGGAGACATGCTTTACTTTCCACTCTTGAAACAAAGTTGTTTGGACTTGAATGTGTTAAGGAATTGTATGAGCATGATGATGACTTTTCTCAAATCTTTGCAAATTGTGTGCATTCAGCCCAAAATGGATTTTTTAGGCACCAAGGTTTTTTATTCAAAGAAAAGAGGTTGTGTGTGCCTAAAAGCTCCATTAGGGACTTACTTGTGAAAGAGGCACATGAAGGGGGACTAATGGGGCATTTTGGGGTTCAAAAGACTTTGGACATGTTGCATGAACATTTTTATTGGCCTCATATGAAATATGATGTGCAAAAATTTTGTGAAAAATGCATTGTGTGCAAAAAGTCAAAATCCAAAGTTATGCCTCATGGACTTTACACTCCTTTGCCTATTCCTGATTTTCCTTGGATTGATTTATCATTGGACTTTGTTGTTGGGTTGCCTAGGACAAAAAGTGGAAAAGATTCAATCTTTGTTGTGGTAGATAGATTTTCAAAAATGGCACATTTTATACCATGCAAAAAGATTGATGATGCTTGTCATGTGGCGGATTTGTTCTTTAAAGAAGTGGTGAGACTTCATGGTCTCCCAAGAAGCATTGTTAGTGATAGGGACACCAAGTTCCTAAGCCACTTTTGGAGGACTTTGTGGGGAAAGCTTGGAACAAAGCTTCTTTTCTCCACTACTTGCCATCCACAAACGGATGGACAAACTGAAGTTGTGAATAGGACTCTTTCTTCCCTTTTAAGGGCTGTGATTAAAAAGAATATTAAGTATTGGGAGGAGTGTTTGCCTCATGTGGAGTTTGCATACAATAGGGCTATTCATAGCACCACTCAATTTTCTCCTTTTGAGGTTGTTTATGGTTTTAATCCTCTAACTCCTCTTGATTTATTGCCACTGCCTAATTCTTCCATTTTGAAGCATAAAGATGGTAGGTCCAAGGCAGAATATGTGAAGAAGCTCCATGAGCAAGTTAAGGCCCAAATTGAAAGAAAGACCGAGAGCTATGCAAGACAAGCCAACAAGGGAAGGAAGAAAGTCGTTTTTGAACCCGGAGATTGGGTATGGGTGCATATGAGGAAAGAAAGGTTTCCTTCCCAAAGGAAATCAAAACTTCAACCAAGGGGAGATGGGCCATTTCAAGTTGTAGCCAAGATCAATGACAATGCTTACAAGTTGGACCTTCCTAGTGAACATGGGGGTATTAGTGCAACTTTTAATGTGGCTGATTTGTCTCTTTTTGATGTAGGTGATGACGACTCTAATTCGAGGACGAATTCACTTGAAGAAGGAGGGGATGATGCGAGCCCAATACCAATGAAGCCCAATTTGGACCAAGAGGCCATTCAAGGCCTAAGAGGCCCAATGACAAGAGCAAGAGCTAAGAGGGCCCAACAAGCCCTAAGTCAAATGATTGGACTCCTAATGGAAGCAAGGCCCGAGTCAAATGATGAAGAGCCCAAATGGATTAATGTGATCATCCAAGAGGAAGGCCCAAATGAAAAGGGGGTGTATGAAGAAGAAACAAGTGGGGCACATATGTGAGTCAAGGCCCAATTTTATGTTCAAATTCAATTGAATAAGTGGAGAATCATGCAAGTAGGACCACATGCATGTTCTACACGAATTTAGGGGAATTGTTTTTCTATTTTGAATAAAGTTGTAAATTGTGGGAGTTACATTTTAATGTGATAAGAAAGTGTAACCCCCACAATTATGAGTCTTTATGCACATGTTTTTTTTTGTCTTGGTGGCTGCCATAACACTTTTGTGGCCATTCAAAAGGTTGTCTTAATGTGGGTAATTAGTGTCATGAATAGGCTAATCAATAAATGTGGGTAATTAGTGTCATGAATAGGCTAATCAAATGCTATTTTCGTTTTTTTTTCTTGGATGCCAAAAGTTGGGCAGCCTACACTATTTGTAAAGCATGAAACACCTTGGAAATGCAACTTTTGATGTGATTTGGAATTTTCCATTGTTAGTGAGCATTGTTCTCCTAAGTTCTTGGTTGAACCAAGGTTTCTATCCTTATCAAGAATTCCAACATTCTTGTGGCGGATTTCATTTGGCTTATCAAACAAATCCTTATTTGTTTGTGGCGCCTTCACCCATCTTCTACTCTTTCCATTTTCTTCTTTTATTCTTCAATTCTTGTTTTGGTTACAATTTGGAATCATCTCACTTTGAGTTTTAATTTGAAAATTGCACAACACCTAACAAGATTTCAATCAAATAGATCATAACAAGGCAACCCCATCTTGGTTGTCATCAGGTCCCTTGCATATTCTACACGAATTTGGATGTTTCTAGTTGTTAGAAGTTTGAATTTTGAGTGTTTTATGGTGAGAATAAAAGTTGTAAATTGTGGGAGTTACACTTTTAATGTGAGAAGCAAGTGTAACACCCACAATAATGAGAGTTATGGCTTGGTGGCTGCCTTGATGGTTTTTGGTAGCTATTCAAGTGGGATTTAAGTTGGAATTTCGTTTTTGTTCATTTGGTGGCTGAATTAGAATTAGTCTTAAGTGAATTATTAGTATCATAATTAGGATATTCAAGTGGAGGTTTCATTTTATCTTTGGATGCCAAGAGTTTGGCTGCCATACTATATGTAAAACGAAAATTCATAATGAAATAACAAGTTTGATGTTGTTGGAATTTATCCAAATTAGTGAGAAGTGTTTCTCCTAAGTTCTTGGTTGAACCAAGATTTAGTTCTTATCAAGAATCTCCAAATTCTTGTGGCGAACATCACTTGGCTAATCAAACAATTTCCATTGTTTGTGGCGCCTTCATCATCTCTATCTCTTCCACTTTCTTCTTTCTTCTTCAACTTTTGTTTTGTTACTTAAGATGATGAATGCTAACTTTGAGTTCATTTGGGATTGATTCCAATTGTGAGAGTGTTTTCTCTCTTGGGTTCTTCATTGAGCCAACCCTTGTTCTTATCAAGAATCCAAGATTCTTGTGGCGAACCTCACATTGGCTTATCGAATCCCCTTGGATTTGTGGCGCCTACCTCCCATTTCTCATCTTATCCAATTTTGTATTTCATCTTCTTCTATAATTTTGCTTGGTCACTCAAGGATAGATCCGAATATATATATGTTCCTTGTTAGGATCATAACAGTGGTCTAAGAGTAATTTTGCGATTATTAAATACAAATGAGTACTTGTTGTTGTTGACATCATATTAAAATTAAAGTGTTATTAAAATTAATGTGGACATCATATTAACATCCAAGTTGTTATTCCTGTGTTTAGGGGTGTAATACATATAGAGTGTGGCTGCCAACTTTGGCTCACACCTTGTCTTTTCAAGATTCCATAATCCCTTCACTAACTAAGCTTAAATCATGCCACTAAATGGTGAGTTAATTTTCTCTTTCCACCATTATGTGGCTGTTACACATAAATCCACTTAAATCAAGCCACTAAATGGTGAGTTAATTTTCTCTTTCCACCATTATGTGGCTGTTACACATAAATCCCTTCTTTATTAAAATTAAAGTGTAACCTAATAAAACAAAACATTAAAAAGGCTAAAAACTTAAAGGAGTTACTATTGGTATGCAAACCAACAAGATTCCTCCCACTATGCACCCAAATTCGAAATTCTTCATAAAACCCAAGTTTACTGCACTTTATTTAAACTAGAAAATGATAATATGGGAAGTGGACGTCCAAGCCCATCGTGGGTCTTCAAGTTGGATGAGCTAAGTAACCATTTTGCCCTCCACTCCATCAAGACTTGAACTTGGGCTTGTTTCCATCAAGGTTGACACTATTTGGTTTAGAACTTCTTGGGCTTTCTTGGTGGCTCTTGCTCTTGTCTTAGACCCACCAAGTCCTTTTAGTGCTCCTTGGTCCATGCTCCTTATTGGGCTCATATCATTCTTGATGACAAGTTGACTTGCCCCCCCTTGGCTCATATCATCCCCTCCTTCTTTGAGTGAACTCGACCTCGAATTTATTGCCTAAAGGAATCATCAATTGTAGCAAGTAGGCATAACACATTTCCATCTCGTACAATCAACATCCCAACAAATTCCTCAAAATTGTTGTGATTATGAATCAAATGAACAAAATACTTTTGAGAGGACATGCAAGTTCCCAAATCATGGGTTGCTTCCTTTGGGATTAAATCTTTAATCACATCGGTTGTCTTGCAAGCTTCCTTTGGAATCAAATCTTCAATTTCGTTGGTTGTCTTGCAAGCTTCCTTTGGAGGAACAAACTCAATTTCCTTCAAAAGAGAATCAACACAACTAGGCAAAGAATTAGGAATAGCATCAAAACAAGTATTCACGTTTTCTTTTTTCTCCTCACTTTCTTTTTTGCTCTCATATTTTTCTTTTTCCTCATTCTTTTCCATACTTTCATCTTTCTTTTCATTCTCTTCAATTATACTCTCAACTTTTACCTCTTTCTTTTCCTCATTCACCGAACCCTCTTCCGTTTTTTTTTTCCTCACTCATTTTTCTTTTCTCACTCTCTCCTTTCAAGTGCATTTGATCTTCATACACTTGTTTTGGTGACTGTGGTCTAAGAGTAATTCTGCGATTATTAAATACAAATGAGTACTTGTTGTTGTTGACATCATATCTTGCTTGTCCTTCAACCCTCCAAGGACGGCCAAGTAATAAGTGCCTCGTTTCCATGGGCACCACATCACATAACACCTCATCTTCATATCTCCCAATCCGGAATGATACTCGTACTTGTTTGTTCACCATCACGTCACCGAGATCACTAAACTCCGGATGCTCCAAATGACATATACGGTTGTGGATGCTCTATAAGAGGAAGTCCCAACTGTTGCACCATGGTGGTACTAGCTAGGTTGATGTAACCCTTTCTATCAATAAGCAAGCTACATATCTTGTCCTTCGCATAGCATCTAGAATAGAAAGATCCTCCCTTTGCTTGGCATCATTTTTCTTCATTAGTGACTCCATGGAGAACCCACTAAGAAAAATTCAAACTTCCTGAAAAATTGAAAAACAAAATCAAAGGTCACTCTAGGAAGAAGAAAAACAAAACCTCAAGAATTCAACCAAAGCCTAAGCTCTGATACCACTTGATGACAACCAAATGGTGAGGTTGCCTTTGACGATCTTTTTTGGTTGAATTTTAACAATTATTTTGCGGAACAATTTTGAGATTAAAATAAAGGGAAGAAAAGAAACAAATGGACGGAGAATAGAGATGGTATGGTGCCACAAACAAAGAGTTTGTTAAGCCAAGGAAGTTCGCCACAAGAATCTTGGATTCTTGATAAGAACAAGATGGCTCAACCAAGAACCTAGGAGAACAAAATTCTCACAAATGGATTTCAATCCAAAATAACATCCAAGTTGTTATTCATGTGTTTAGGGGTGTAATACATATAGAGTTTGGCTGCCAACTTTGGCTCACACCTTGTCTTTTCAAGATTCCATAATCCCCTCACTAACTAAGCTTAAATCATGCCACTAAATGGTGAGTTAATTTTCTCTTCCCACCATTATGTGGCTGTTACACATAAATCCGCTTAAATCATGCCACTAAATGGTGAGTTAATTTTCTCTTTCCACCATTATGTGGCTGTTATACATAAATCCCTTCTTTATTAAAATTAAAGTGTAACCTAATAAAACAAAACATTAAAAAGGCTAAAAACTTAAAGGAGTTACTATTGGTATGCAAACCAACAAGATTCCTCCCACTATGCACCCAAATTCGAAATTCTTCATAAAACCCAAGTTTACTGCACTTTATTTAAACTAGAAAATGATAATATGGGAAGTGGACGTCCAAGCCCATCATGGGTCTTCAAGTTGGATGAGATAAGTAACCATTTTGCCTTCCACTCCATCAAGACTTGAACTTGGGCTTGTTTCCATCAAGGTTGACACTATTTGGTTTAGAACTTCTTGGGCTTTCTTGGTGGCTCTTGCTCTTGTCTTAGACCCACCAAGTCCTTTTAGTGCTCCTTGGTCCATGCTCCTTATTGGGCTCATATCATTCTTGATGACAAGTTGACTTGCCCCCCCTTGGCTCATATCATCCCCCCTTGTCCAGTTGGCAGTGGACAGAGTTCAGACAGCAAGGGTGTGTGGTATTTGTACTTCTCCTGAGCACCTATCCGATGCATGCCCTATTCTGAAAGAAGAGTCGGTCACTGATTTGCCTCAAGCATATGCAGCTAATCTCTACAATCAAGGCAACAATCACAATAGGTACAAAAACATTCCTGACCTCTCTACAAATAGGTACCACCCCAACTGGAGGAACCATCCGAACCTTCGGTATGGGAACTCATCTGCACAACAGCAACAACCAATGTTACCGTTGGCACCACCACAGAGTTCTCCCCAAGTGACCACCTCTGCACCTTCTGGACCTTCACTAGAGGACTTGGTCAAGCAAATGGCTGCACAAAATCTCCAGTTTCAGCAGCGAACGGACTCTAGTATTCATGCTCTACAGACATAGATTGGACAACTTGCCACTTCCATGAATGCCATGCAGCAAGCTCAAGGATCAACCCAACTACCTGCTCAACCAGTAGTGAATCCTAATGTCCAAAATCCTAATGTGAGTGCAATTTCTTTGAGATCCGGGAAAGTTGTAGAGGCACCCCCTGAAAAAGATAAGGAAACTGTTGAGGTAGCACCTGAGCCTTCTGCTGTTATTGAGGCTGAAAAAGAGTATGTGCCACCGATCCCCTTCCCGCAAAGAGTGCTGAAAAATAAAAAGATTGATGGGGAAGATAAGGAGAGAGAGATTCTGGATGTGTTCAGAAAATTGGTAGTAAACATTCCCCTTCTGGATGTGATTAAGCAGGTTCCAAAATATGCAAAGTTTCTGAAGGACTTGTGCACACACAAGAGGAGGTTGAAGGGTAATGAGAGAGTTAATTTGGGGCGAAATGTTTCAGCCCTCATTCAACCTAAGCCTGCACCTGAGAAAGTTACTGTTTCAGCCCTCACTCAGGCAATGCCACAGAAGTGCAAGGATCCAGGAACTTTTGCTATTCCATGCACCATTGGGGACAATAAATTCGACAACTGCATGTTGGATTTGGGAGCTTTTATTAATGTCATGCCCACCTCTGTCTTCAGCAATCTTGATCTTGGTCCCTTGCAACACACAGGTCTTACTATTCAGTTGGCGAACAGGACCAATGCTCGCCCCATTGGAGTGGTAGAAGATGTGTTGGTACAGGTTAATGATTTGATTTTCCCTGTTGATTTTTACATCCTGGACATGGCGGGGGAAACAAACTCAAGCAGATCACCGATCATTCTGGGCATACCGTTCATGAAGACGGCGAAGACAAAGATTGATGTTGATGATGGAACCATGTCCATGGAGTTTGGTGACATTGTTGCAAAGTTCAACATTTTCGATGCTTGGAAGCATCCCGTGGAAGAGCACTCTGTCTTTCAATTAGAGTTGCTCTTTGAAATTGTTGATGACACCTATGATGACTTGGTTTCTGATTTTCCATCTATCTCTGGTTTTGATGATGTTTATTCATGTGCTGATTGTACTAACACTAACCCTTGTGCTGTTTGTGCTGAGATTAATGCTACCTTGCAGGGTGACAGTGTAAGTGAAGCTGCTTGTTCAGCTGAAGTTCTTGACAGCACAGCTGCCCCCACCATACCATCCATGAGCAGCCACCCTCCCTAGAGCTTAAGCCACTTCCTGGAAATCTGAAGTATGCCTATTTGGAGAGGGATGAAAAACTTCCAGTTATCATTTCCTCTAACCTTGATTCCGATCAGGAAGCTAAGCTCTTGGAGGTTTTGAAGAAGCATAAGAAGGCAATTGGGTGGACCTTGGCTGACATACCAGGTATTAGCCCCTCCAGGTGTATGCATAGGATTTTGTTGGAGGATGGGGCTAAAACAGTTAGGCAGCCCCAAAGGCGGCTCAATCCCTTGATTCTTGATGTTGTGAAGAAGGAGGTGACAAAACTCTTGCATGCGGGTATCATATACCCTATCTCTGACAGTAATTGGGTTAGCCCAGTGCAAGTTGTACCTAAGAAGTCTGGACTCACAGTGGTGAAAAATGAAAATGATGAACTTGTTCCCACTAGAGTCCAGAATAGCTGGAGAGTCTGCATTGACTACAAGAGATTGAACCAGGCTTCACTTTCCTTTGCCGTTCATTGATCAGATGCTTGAACGACTAGCAGGTAAATCATATTACTGCTTTCTTGATGGTTTTTCAGGGTACTTCCAGATCCACATTGCACCAGAGGATCAGGAAAAGACAACTTTCACGTGCCCCTTCGGCACATTTTCTTACAGGAGGATGCCATTTGGTCTTTGCAATGCTCCTGGCACATTCCAGAGATGCATGATTAGCATTTTTACTGAATATATTGAAAATTGCATGGAAGTGTTCATGGATGATTTTACTGTCTATGGTTCCTCATTTGATGCATGCTTGCATAGTCTGAACTTGGTTTTGGAAAGATGCATTGAAACTGACCTTGTTTTAAACTATGAAAAATGCCATTGTATGGTTGAACAGGGGATTGTTTTGGGGCATATCATTTCTGAAAAGGGTATTTCAGTAGATCCTGCTAAGATTGATGTGATTTCTACATTGCCTTACCCATCTTGCGTTCGCGAGATTCGTTCTTTTCTTGGTCATGCAGGTTTCTACAGGTGCTTCATAAAGGATTTCAGCAAGATAGCCCTTCCTCTGTCCAACCCGCTGAAGAATGATGCCACTTTCACCTTTGATGACAACTGCAAGAAGGCATTTGATTTCTTGAAGAAGGCATTGACCTCCACTCCCATCATCCAGCCTCCCTTGGACCGACCCTCCCTTTTGAGCTTATGTGTGACGCTTCTAACTATGCTGTGGGGGCGGTCCTTGTACAAAGGGTGGGCAAGGTTACCCATGTGATTTACTATGCTTCTAGGACTTTAGATGCTGCACAGGCTAACTACACCACCACTGAAAAGGAACTCCTAGCCATTGTTTTTGCTCTAGATAAATTTAGATCATATTTGCTAGGTTCCAAGGTTGTTGTTATTACTGGCCATGCAGCTTTGAAGTACTTGCTGAAGAAACCAGAAGCAAAGCCGAGATTGATTCGGTGGATGTTGTTGCCCCAAGAGTTTAATGTGGAGATTAAAGACAAGAGTGGAGCCGAGAATTTGGTAGCTGATCACTTGAGCATAATAGAGAGGGATGAGGATCCTTCCCCCATTCAGGATGACTTTCCTGATGAGCAGCTCTTACAGTTACTTGGGGTAACTCCTTGGTTTGTTGATATTGTTAACTATCTTGTTGTTGGTGTTTTTCCAACAGGTGCAACTAGGGCGCAAATTCACAAACTCAGGAGTGATGCCAAATACTATGTTTGGGATGATCCATATCTGTTGAAATTTGGCAGTGATCAGGTAATTAGATGTGTCCCCGACTATGAGATTGAGTCCATTTTGCACTTTTCTCATGCTTCTCAAGTAGGGGGACACTTTGGGCCACAAAGGACTGCAAGAAAAATCCTGGACTCATGTTTTTATTGGCCCACCATTTTTAGAGATGCTTTTGAGGTTTACCGGGCTTGTAAAGAGTGTCAGACAGCAGGTACAGCCATCACTCGCAAGAGCGAGATGCCTCAGCAACCTATGCTCTTCTGTGAGGTATTTAATGTGTGGGGAATTGACTTTATGGGTCCGTTCCCCGCATCTTTTGGTTTTCTCTATATCTTACTGGCTGTTGACTATGTTTCAAAGTGGGTGGAAGCTATCCCCACTAGGACTAATGATTCTAGAGTTGTTACAAATTTTGTAAGGTCTAATATTTTATGCAGGTTCGGAATACCTCGGGCTATCATAAGCATTTTTGCAACCGCACCATGGAAGCTTTACTCCGGAAGTATGGAGTTGTTCACGGGGTGATATGAGCCAAGGGGGGCAAGTCAACTTGTCATCAAGTATGATATGAGCCATGGGGGGGCAAGTCCAATTTCCAACAAGAATTATTTGAGCCCAATGAAGACCATGGATCAAGAATCAAATCGAGGACTTGGTGGGCCCATGACAAAAGTTAGACACAAGAAAGCCCAACAAGCTCTTAATTACATGGGGGCTATTTTGATAGAAGCAAGCCCAAGAATGAGACCAAATGGAATGGAGCCCCAATTGATGACCAATCTCATTCAACTAGAAGACCCATGATCATTTTCAAATGGGGCGTGCTCTAGTTATGAGTCCACTTAGTTGTTTTATTTTAATTCAATAAGTGTAATGGGTTATGTGTGTGTGTCCAAATTGGTTAAGTGTTGCAAATGGGTCAAGCCCACTTAAGTCCATGTTGTACACGAATTTGGGAGCTTAGTAGGAGGAATCTTTGGTTTGCATGCCAATAGTAACTCCTATAAGTTATTAGTTTGTTTATTATTTTGTTAATTATGTGGGAGTTACACTTTTTAATATGAGAAGTAAACTGTGGCAGCCACATAATGATGGTTATGAGAGAATAATAAACTCACCATTAGAGGCTGAGTTAAGGAGGGAATTAGTGAGTCGTTTAGTGACATGGTTATGCTAATTATTGTGGGGGTTATGATCCCTTTTGGAAGCCAAAAAGTTGGCAGCCTAATACTCTATTTGTACACTCCATTTTCATGTTGAATAGTAACTTGGATGTTGAATTTGGATTGAAATCCATTTGTGAGAGAATTGTCTCTCTTTGGTTCTTGGTTGAGCCAACTATTGTTCTTATCAAGAATCCAAGATTCTTGTGGCGAACTTCATAGGCTTATCAAACTCTCTAGTTTGTGGCGCCATCGCCATCTCTATTCTCCATCCATTTGTTTCTTTTCTTCCCTTTATTTTAATCTCAAAAATTGTTCCGCAAATTAATTGGTAAAATTCAACCAAAAAAGATCATCAAAGGCAACCTCACCATTTGGTTGTCATCACAGGGTCTCCACCGCGTATCATCCCCAGACTAATGGGCAGGCTGAGATCTCAAACAGAGAGATCAAACAGATCTTAGAGAAAGTGGTGCAGCCAAATAGGAAGGACTGGAGCCGCCGTCTAGAAGACGCACTTTGGGCTCAAAGAACAGCCTTCAAGACACCAATAGGGATGTCTCCCTATAGGCTTGTGTTCGGTAAGGCATGTCACCTTCCTGTAGAGATTGAGCACCGTGCTTATTGGGCGGTCAGAAGCTGTAATTTGGAAATGCACAAGGCAAGCATTGAAAGGAAACTGCAGTTACAGCAGCTTGAAGAGCTTAGGATGGAAGCCTATGAAAGCTCTCGCATTTATAAAGAGAAAACTAAGCACTTCCATGACCAGATGATTTCTAGGAAGGAATTCTCTGTGGGCCAACAGGTTTTACTGTTTAACTCCCACCTGAAAATGATGACTGGGAAACTTCGATCCAAGTGGATTGGCCCATTTGTTGTTACTAATGTTTTCCCTCATGGTGCAGTAGAAATAAGAAGTGCAGGTAGCAACAAGGTCTTTAAGGTTAACGAGCAGCGCTTGAAGCTATTCCATGAGAGCTCGGTGCCTGAAGATGCTACTGTTGAGGAGCTCTCCTTGGGGGAGCCCACCTACACTACAACTTGACCAGGGATCACCTCTTCCTTTCCCTCACTCTTACTCTATATTTGTGTTCTTTCATTGAGGACAATGCATGTTTTAAGTGTGGGGGAGGGAACCAATTGTTTTTTTTTTCTTGTTTGTGTCGTATGTGTGTTGAGTCTTGTGTCGGCAAGCTTGATTGGGTTTTGTTGAATTTTGCATAGATGGATTGCATGTTATGTATTGACTGTTTCCCCCTAGGTTTGGAGAATTGAAAATTGACCCCCATGTGAAAAATTGAAAATTAAACTTTGAGATATTCAATTATGACTACATGACTTATGATAAGTTTGGGGTGAAGGGATGCACACACTAGGGATTGAATCTCGGTCAAACAATTTGCAAAAATGTTCAGGTGAGGATTTGAGCCTCCAACATGTTTTTTTTAATTGTGTGAATCACTTTTGAGTTGCACTTTCCCGAATTTGCTTGAGTCTCTTCATGGTTTGCATGTTTATGTGCTTGCATCAAATGATTTAGGCAATTTTTCTTTGAACTAGCTACTTGACCTGAAAAGAACCATCCCTAATGCATGTTCCCTAGTTAGCCCCTTTGAGCCTAATTAGCCTATTGTTTCGTGATGACCCTACATTATAAGCCAAAAAAAATCTGGAAAAACCATGTTAACCCGATCTTAGGATTAGGAGAGCATGGAAGCTTAGCAAGAGAAGGGTTGCAAGAAACTAAGTTTGGGGTGGCTACAAGGTTATGATGTGTTGTTTGGGATTGAGAAAAAGAAAAAAAAATAAAGGTTGGAGCCAAAGGCAAGAAAAAAAAGAGAAAAGAAGAAAAGAACAAAAATGTAAAAAAAAAGGGTATTGAAAGAAAAAGGCTGTAGTCACCCAAGGCAAAAAGAAAAAAATGGAAAAGGAATTTGAGTAGAAGTTCAATGTGTCAAAAATGCTCATGCTCTCTTAATTCCTAGGGACTTAAGCCTAGTATCCTTGAATATCCTACCCTTAGCCAGGCCCCACTACAACCTTTAAAGACCTTTTGATGTTGCATGCATGTTTCCGTGGGAACCTTGTTTGAGATGAAAATCAAATTCATGGGAAGTGCTCTTAAAGGTGAAATTGAGAGAAATGTTGATAGCCTAGACAAATTGAGCGAATGAGTGAAACACGGCGATTGTTTGAATTAGGTGATCTCCCTTGCTTAGATTAATGATTGCATGAATGATGGAATTCTCAATGTCTTAAAGTAAATGAATGTGGGGGTTACATTGTTGCAAAAGGGGGGAAACATTGAAGAAAAACTGTTTTGTTGGAATTGCATGAAATCATGTGCGAAATTGATCGAATCCTTTGAGCTTGCCAAGTTTGAGCCCTTTTTGAGTTCTAGTTTGCTTGGGGACAAGCAAAGTTTAAGTTTGGGGTATTTTGACCAGCCTCTGGCTCATCTAGTTTTATGACTAGTATGACCGTGGTTTTGTGCTAATTATATCTCGTTTTTGCCCAAATTAGACTCGATTGTCCTCAAGCAAGGTTTTGAGTCTCTTAAGTAGTTTTAGAACATTTTAGCTAGTTTTGAGTCAAATAAAGCACTTATTGCTATTTTATGTTTCAGGAGAGCCGAAGGGAAGGGCCCTTAGAAGTAGAAGCCATCACGGCCGAGCCGTGACACTGGGAGCACCAGATTCCTGACTTGGCTCGGTGTGGTGCATCACATTCCTGACTTGGCTCGGTCTGGTGCACCAGATTCCAGACTTGACTCGGTGTGGTGCACCAAATTTAATATTTGACTCGGTGTGGTGCACCAGATTCATGACTTGGCACGGTCTGGAGCACCGGTATGATGCACCTGATTCATGGTTTGGCTACGTCTGGTGCACCTGATTCATGACTTGATACGGTGTGGTGCACCAGATTCATGATTTGGCTTGGTGTAGTGCACCATATTCCAGACTTGGCTCGGTCAGGTGCAGCAGATTCCTGACTTGGCTCGGTCCGGTGCACCAGATTCCTGACTTGGCTCGGTCTGGTGCACCAGATTCCTGACTTGGCTCGGTGTGGTGCACCAGATTCATGACTTGACTCGGTGTGGTGCACCAGATTCCTGACTTGGCTCGGTCTGGTGCACCGGATTCCTGACTTGGCTTGGTGTGGTGCACCAGATTCATGATTTGGCTCGGTCTAGTGCACCAGATTCCTGACTTGGCTCGGTGTGGTGCACCAGATTCCTGACTTGGCTCGGTCTGGTGCACCAGATTCCTGACTTGGCTCGGTGTGGTGCCCCTGATTCTTGACTTGGCTCGGTGTGGTGCACCAGATTTATGACTTGGTTCGGTCCTGCGAGACAGGAACCAAGGTTGAAAGGGTCTATGCACATGGCACTGACCGGTTGAAGGTGTTGGTGCCTGGAGATGGAGGTTCATTTTGGGTGGCTAGTGACTCGTGCACCGAGTTTGAAAGTGTTACATTGCATCACCCGTGACCTGTGCATGATCACCGTGCTTGGCACACGTCGCAGATGCACCGGGCACCGACGGGTAAATGTTGTGATACAAGCTTGAGAACATTGCCCTGACCCCCCCACCCCCAGACTTTTTAGAAGGCGTGGTGGAAAAGCAAACCTGTAAACCGGGGTCCACCACATGTTTAAGTATGCTAGTATACCACATTTCGGCTAAAAGTTCCCAAAACTCCAAATCCCCAATGAAATGCAACGAAATTTGGAGGTAAAGCTGGAAATAATATAGCAAGAGTGCCTGCAAAAATTCAGGTCAAAATTCAATTTGTAGCCTAGGTTCCTTGTTGTCGAATAGTCGCATATCCCTGATTTCGGTTGAAAAATAAAAAGAAAATCATAACCTTCATGAAATGCCACGAAACTTTGTGGACACCTTGGGAATATTATAAGTAGTGTGCCTGCAAAAAATCAGCTCAAAATTCGATGGCTAGACCCATTTTCAAATTTTTGGGAATTGTTTCGGTTTTCCACTTTGAAAATTTATAAAAAAAAATGGTATGGTGAAAAATTCTGTAAATTTTTCGTCCCCTAGATCCCATTTTTATAAGCACTCCTACAAAAAAATCAGGCCAAAATTCGATCTCTAGCTTGGAAAAAAAGAGTATGTCTCCCCAGCAAAAAGGATGTCTTGTGCTGGAAAATGGGTCTTTGCATATTATGCCACCCCTGAAACGCCCGTGCAATGATCCCCAACATTGCACATCAACCTTGCTGATGCAAACCAAGGATGATGTCCAATTTGAGGCCAAATTAATATTTTTGATGAAAATTTTATTTTCGTTGTGGTGAACCCGTATGCTTGATTTGGACAGATCTTGAGCTACGAATCTCCGATTGATGCATTCTTTGGTGTGTTGGAAAGCTTAGGGAATTATCTACAAATCATATCTCAGGCCTCTTGACCAAATTCGGCTTCTATCATGGTGAAAAAGGGCTGCAAGCTTAATAAGAATTATTGGACCTTAAATGAGTTATATGTTAATTGGGCTACACTAAGCTTGATGAATGAGCAAGGCCCATTATTAAATGGTGGCTGGCACGTTTTTGGAACTTACAAAGGAGAGCAACCTTTGGCTTGCATGCCTAGGTAACTCCTTTAGAAGTTATGGAACCACTTTTATTATTTTCTTAAGTAGGATAGTTATGTTCTTTTAATAACCACTTAGTGGAGAGTTATGTCTAGTTATTAGGAGTTTATGTCATCTTATGATGACCTTTGGTTTTTATTTCCCTATGCTATATGTACACACCTATTACATGATGAATGATAACTTTGAGTTCATTTTGGATTGATTCCAATTGTGAGAGAGTGTTTTCTCTCTTGGGTTCTTCATTGAGCCAACCCTTGTTCTTATCAAGAATACAAGATTCTTGTGGCGAACCTCACATTGGCTTATAAAATCCCCTTGGATTTGTGGCGCCTACCTCCCATTTCTCATCTTATCCAATTTTGTATTTCATATTCTTCTATAATTTTGCTTGGTCACTCAAGGATAGATCCGAAAATATATATGTTCCTTGTTAGGATCATATCACTTGCCCACGGCATGGTAGGTGACTCGATCGGGTCATCTTCCGATCGACCAACTCCGTGGGCCGGGGCGTGCCCGAGAGGTGGGCCCCGGGTGAGACCGGGAGGCCAGCGCAGGGAAAAATGTGGGCATCGGATTGGGCCATTTTAGTGGGGATTTTACACGGTGTGTTGAGGATTCATGGGTGTGGCTCATCGACCTTTGTTGTGGATGGACGTTGTTTTAGGTTATGCCCTTCGGGATGGATCCGCAACATGAAGGGATGCGTGATCTTCCGGATGTGACCAAGGTGGGGGTCCCAACACCAAACTGGTTGAAGGCGCAACTTAAAGGATCCTCGCAATGTGGCTGGCACCCATTTTAAAAATGTTGGCTTTCAAAATTTTGTCAATTTCGTTTTTAAAAGTGTTGGCTTTCGATTTTATCAATTTCGTGGGTTACTCGATGGTGTGGCGAGGCTGTGGGTACGCCGTTCTTCGACCTTGGTTGTGGATGGACGTGGTGTTAGGTGATGATGCCTTCCGAGGCGGAGCCGAAGCACCAAGAGACGGGTGATCGTCCTGAAGTGGCCTTGTAAGGGGTGGTCAAACACCAGATCGGCTGAAGGTGCATTGGAAAGGATCCTCGCGATGCTGTTGGTATTTAAAAATGTTGGATTTCGATATTTATCAATTTTTGTGGGGTACTCGATGGTGTGGTGAGGCTTTGGGTGCGTAGTTCCTCGACCTTGGTTGTGGATGGACATGGTGTTAGGTGATGCCTTCCGGGGCGGAGCCGAAGCACCAAGGGACGGGTGATCGTCCTGAAGTGGCCTTGTAAGGGGTGCTCAATCACCAGATCGGCTAAAGGCGCATCGGAAAGGATCCTCACGCTATTGTTGGTTTTTATAAAAGTTGCTTTCGATATTTATCAATTTCATGGGGTACTCGATGGTGTGGCAAGGCAGTGGGCGTGCGGCTCCTCGACCTTGGTTATGGATGGACGTGGTGTTAGGTGATGCCTTACGGGGCGGAGCCGAAGCACCAAGAGACCGGTGATTGTCCTGAAGTTGCCTTGTGAGGATGTCCTAAAACACCAGATCAGCTGACGGCGCATCGGAAAGGATCCTTGCGATGTTGTTGGTTTTTAAAAATGTTGGCTTTCAATATTTATCAATTTCATGGTGGGGTACTCGATGGTGTGGCGAGGCTGTGGGTGCGCGGCTCCTCGACCTTGGTTGTGGATGGACGTTGATATGATCCTAAAAAGGAGCATGTAGATTTTCGGACCTATCCTTGAGTGACAACAAAAATTATAGAAGAAGATGAAATACAAAATTGGATAAGATGAGAAATGGGAGGTAGGCGCCACAAATCCAAGGAGATTTGATAAGCCAAGGTGAGGTTCGCCACAAGAATCGTGGATTCTTGATAAGAACAAGGGCGGTTCAACCAAGAACCAAAGAGAAACAATATTCTCTCACAAATGGAATTAATCCAAATTGAACTCAAAGTTGTCATTCATGTGTTTAGGGGCGTATTACATATAGAGAGCTGGCCTAAGATCACGCGTTAATTGGCCTAAAATCACTCATCTTGACTTTTCATTCCCCCCTAATTATGTGGTGATTACACTTGCTTCTCATATTAAAAGTGTAATCCTCCCATAATCAATTACAATTTAATGCCAAAGATTCCCTCCCTAATAAAACAAAACATTAAAAAGGCTAAAAATTTAAAGGAGTTAATTTTGGTATGCAAACCAAAAGATTCCTCCATCTAAGCCTAAAATTCGTGTAAAACTGAAAACAATATTTTCGTCATGAAACAAGCCAAATCTGGTCACGGGCCTTGAAATACGATTTGTAGATAATCTCCTCAGCTTTCCAACGCATCAAAGAACGTATCTATCGGAGATTTGTAGCTCAAGATATAGCCCAAACAAGAATACGGGTTCATTACAAACGAAAATAAAATTTTCATCAAAACTAATTTGGGCTTAAATTGGACATCATTCTTGGTCTGCATCATTCCCTCCCTCTTGAAGAGAATTCGACCTCGAATTTATTGCCTTAAGGAGTCTTCTTTATCCTCCGGGATCGAATGGAAATTGATAGAAATCATCAAATGTAGCAAGTAGGCATAACACATTTCCATCTCGTACAATCAACATCCCAACACATTCCTCAAGATTGTTGTGATTCTGAATCAAATGAACAACATACCTTTGGGAGGCCATGCATGTTTCCAAAACATGGGGTACTTCCTTTGGGATTAAATCTTTAATTACATCGGTTGTCTTGCAAGCTTCCTTTGGAATCAAATCTTCAATTTCATTGAATGTCTTGCAAGCTTCCTTTGGAGGAACAAACTCGATTTCCTTCGAAAGAGAATCAACACAACTAGGTGAAGAATTAGGAATAGCATCAAGACAAGTATTCACATTTTCTTTTTCCTCCTCACTTTCTTTTTTGCTTTCACATTTTTCTTTTTCCTCATTCTTTTCCTCATTCACCGAACCCTCTTCCGTTATTTTTTTCTCACTCATTTGTTTTTTCTCACTCTCTCCTTTCAAGTGCAGTTGATCTTCACACACTTGTTTTGGTGACAGTGGTCTAAGAGTAATTTTGCGATTATTAAATACAAATGAGTACTTGTTGTTGTCGGCATCATATCTCGCTTGTCGTTCAACCTTCCAAGGACGGCCAAGTAACAAGTGCCTCGTTTCCATGGGCACCACATCACATAACACCTCGTCT
>JAUPTC010000144.1:5000-12500 GCA_030762895.1 Sophora flavescens | reverse complement strand
ATTTTTAGAAGGCGTGGTGGAAAAGCAAACCTGTAAACCAAGGTCCAACAATGAAATGCAAAGAAATTTGGAGGCAAAGCTGGAAATAATATAGCAATAGTGCCTGCAAAAATTTAGGTCAAAATTCAATTTGTAGCCTAGGTTCCTTGTCGTCGAACTGTCGCATATCCTTGATTTCGGTTGAAAAATCATAAAAAATCATAACCTTCATGAAATGCTAGGAAACTTTGTGGGTACCTTGGGAATATTATAAGTAGTGTGCCTGCAAAAAATCATCTCAAAATTCGATGGGTAGACCCATTTTACATTTTATGGGAATTGTTTCGGTTTTCCACTTTGAAAATTTATAAAAAAAAATGGTATGGTGAAAAATTCTGTAAATTTTTCGTCCCCTAGATCCCATTTTTATAAACATTCCTGCAAAAAAATCAGGCCAAAATTCGACCTCTAGCATGCAAAAAAAAAGAGTATGTCTCCCCAGCAAAAAGGATGTCTTGTGCTGGAAAATGGGTATTTGCATATTATGCTATTATAGGGGAGAGAGGTGCCAGCCTGACCCTGACCTGGTGCCAAGCCTGGTGCACCATGGTCCACCCCCCTAACAGCCGTGTAATGATCCCCAACATTGCACATCGACCTTGCCCACGACATGGTAGGTGACTCGATCGGGTCATCTTCCGAACGACCGACTCCGTGGGCCGGGGCGCGGGCAGGCCTGGGGCGTGCCCGAGAGGTGGGCCCCGGGCGAGACCAGGAGGCCGCTGCGGGGAAAAATGTGGGCATCGGCTGAAGGTGCATTGGAAAGGATCCTCGCCTGGTATTTAAAAATGTTGGCTTTCGATATTTATCAATTTTTGTGGGGTACTCGATGGTGTGGTGAGGCTTTGGGTGCACAGTTCCTCGACCTTGGTTGTGGATGGACGTGGTGT
The DNA here is from genome assembly GCA_030762895.1 of Sophora flavescens. Lineage (NCBI taxonomy): Eukaryota > Viridiplantae > Streptophyta > Magnoliopsida > Fabales > Fabaceae > Sophora > Sophora flavescens. The sequence goes on along the minus strand of JAUPTC010000144.1, from coordinate 11,571 downwards.
TAGGCGATGCCTTCCGGGGCGGAGCCGAAGCACCAAGGGACGGGTGATCGTCCTGAAGTGGCCTTGTAAGGGGTGCTCAAACACCAGATCGGCTGAAGGCGCATCGGAAAGGATCCTCACGCTATTGTTGGTTTTTTAAAATGTTGGCTTTCGATATTTATCAATTTCGTGGGGTACTCGATGGTGTGGCTAGGCTGTGGGCGTGCGGCTCCTCGACCTTGGTTGCGGATGGACGTGGTGTTAGGTGATGCTTTCCGGGGCGGAGCCGAAGCACCAAGAGACTGGTGATCGTCCTGAAGTTGCCTTGTGAGGGGGGTGCTCAAACACCAGATCGACAAAAGGCGCATTGGAAAGGATCCTCGCGATGTTGTTGGTTTTTAAAAATGTTGGCTTTCGATATTTATCAATTTCGTGGTGGGGTACTCGATGGTGTGCCGAGGCTGTGGGTGCGCGGCTCCTCAACCTTGGTTGTGGATGGACGTGGTGTTAGGTGATGCCTTCCGGGGCGGAGCCTAAGCACCAAGAGACGGGTGATCGTCCTGAAGTGGCCTTGTTAGGGGTGCCCAACACCAGATCGACTGAGGCGCATCAGAAAGGATACTCGTGATGTTTTTTGTTTTTAAAAATGTTGGCTTTAGATATTTATCAATTTTGTGGGGTTCTCGATGGTGGGCCGAGGTTGTGGGGGCCCGGCTCCTCGACCTTGGTCGTGGATGGACGTGGTGTTAGGTGATACCTTTCGGTGGAGCCAAGCACCAAGAGACGGGTGATCGTCCCAAGTGGCCTTGTTAGGGGTGCCCAACACCAAATCGGCCAAGGCGCATCGTAAGGGATCCCGGCGATGTTTTTGGTTTTTAAAAAATGTTGGTTTTCGATATTTATCAATTTTGAGGGGTACTCGGTGGTGTGGCGAGGTTGTGGGTGTGTGGCTCGTCGACCTTGGTTATTGATGGACGTGGTGTTAGGTGATGCCTTCCGGGACGGAGCCGAAGCACCAAGAGACAGGTGTTCGTCCTGAAGTGGCTTTGGAAGGGGTGTCCAACACTAGATCGACTGAAGGTGCATTAGAAAGGAGCCTCGCGATGTTTTTGGTTTTTAAAAATGTTGACTTTAGATATTTATCAATTTCGTGGGGTACTCGATGGTGTGGTGAGACTGTGGGTGCGCGGATCCCCGTCCTTGGTTGTGGATTGACATGGTGTTGGGTGATGCCTTCCATGTCGGAGACGAAGCACCAAGAGACTGGTGTTCGTCCTGAAGTGACCTTGGAAGGGGTGCCCAACACTAGATCGGCTGAAGGCGCACTGGAAAGGATCGTCGCGATGTTGTTGGTCAACCGATTTAAAAATGTTGCCTTCAGATATTGGTCGCGCTTGGCGATGCATATCTGGTGCTTCTTGTTGCTTCCATGTTCTTGCTTGTCGTTGGCAATGCGGGGCGTGGTTCGTTCGGCTAGTATTGTGGTCTTACTAACTTGATGGTGTGTGAGTGGTGGTCGGGATGTTTCAGTCTTGGCTGGCTCCGTGCTCGTGGTCATCAAACGGTCAGACAGAAATCCATGTCAGCTTCGCCTTGTGTTGTGGTGGCCTTAGCGTGTGTTGTGGTTCCTGTGTTGCCTACCCATTTGGCGGTATTCATGTGCCTCTTAAGACTCGGTCCATCTAGGCTTCCTTTGTGAGGTTTAGTGGATTTGAAAGTAGTACTAGTGTTTCGCTTGTATATATTATATATTATATATAGTAGTAGTAGTAGTAGTATGTAGTAGTTATCTCGGTGAAAGCTAACTCCAACCCTGCTTAGATCTTCCTCGGTCGGTGCACGTGATGATGTTCGATCTGGCTCGGTCGGTGCGGAAAGGAACCAAGGGAACGAAAGAATAGTGCACCGGGCATGGGTCCCCGGGTGCACCAGGTGCCGGATCTGGCACGGTCGGTGCGAACAGGAACCAAGGTAGCCAGGTTTTGGTGCACCGGATTCCTGACTTGGCTCGGTGTGGTGCGCCTGATTCCTCACCTGGCTCCGTGTGGTGCACCAGATTCATGGTTTGGCTCGGTCTGGTGCATCAGATTCATGGTTTGGCTCGGTCTGGTGCACCACAATCATGACTTGGCCCGGTCTGGTGCACTAGATTCATGGTTTGGCTTGGTGTGGTGCACTAGATTCATGACTTGGCTCGGTGTGGTGCACCGGATTCATGACATGACTCGGTGTAGTGCACCAGATTATGCAGTAGATTCATGACTTGGCCCGGTCTGGTGCACCAGATTCATGGGGTGACTCGGTGTGGTGCACCAGTTTCATGACTTGGCTAGGTGTGGTGCACCGGATTCCTGGTTTGGATCGGCGTGGTGCACCAGATTCATGGTTTCGCTCGGTGTGGTGCACCAGATTCATGACTTGGCTCGGTGTGGTGCACCAGATTCATGGTTTGGCTCGGTCTGGTGCACCTGATTCCTGACTTGGCTCGGTGTGGTGCACCAGATTCTTGATTTGGCTCTGTGTGGTGCACCGGATTCCTGACTTGGGTCGGTAGTGCACCGATTCCCGAATGGGCTCGTGCCGTGCACCGATTCCTGACTTAGCTCGATGTGGTGCACCAGATTCATGGTTTGGCTCGGTGTGGTGCACCAGATTCATGGTTTTGCCTCGATGCTGCACAAAGATTCCCGACTTGGCTCGGTGTGGTGCACCCGATTCATGACTTGGCTCGGTGTGGTGCACCAGATTCATGACTTAGCCCGGTGTGGTGCACCAGATTCCTGGTTTGGCACGGTGTGGTGCACCCGATTCATGACTTGGCTCGGTGTGGTGCACCAGTCATGCACAAGATTCATGACTTGGCCCGATGTGGTGCACCAGATTCCTGGTTTGGCTCGGTGTGGTGCACCAGATTCCTGGTTTGGCTCGGTGTGGTGCCCCAGATTCCGTACTTGGCTCGGTGAGGTGCACCGATTCCGACTTGGCTCTGTGGTGCACCGATTCCCGACTTAGCTCGTGTGGTGCAGTGATTCCTGACTTGGCCGGGGTGTGGTGCACCGATTCCGACTTGGCTCGGTGTGGTGCACCTGGATTCCTGGACTTGGCTCGTGCCGGTGCATCGATTCATGGTTTGGCTCGTTGTGGTGCACCGGATTCATGACTTGGCCCATGCCGTGCAACCAGATTCATGATTTGGCTCGGTGTGGTGCACCGGTCTGGTGCACCAGATTCCTGATTTGGCTCGGTGTGGTGCACCAGATTCCTGACTAGGCTCGGTGTGGTGCACCAGATTCCTGACTTGGCTCGGTCTGGTGCACCAGATTCATGGTTTGGCTCGGTGTGGTGCACCAGATTCCTTGTTTGGCTCGGTGTGGTGCACCAAATTCCTGACTTGGCTCGGTGTGGTGCACCAGGTGCCGGATCTGGCTCGGTCTTGTGCTCTAGATTCATGGTTTGGCTTGGTGTTGTGCACCATATTCATGACTTGGCTTGGTGCGGTGCACCATGGTGCACCAGATTCATGGTTTGACTCGGTGTTGTGCGCCAGATTCTTGACTTGGCTCGGTTTGGTGCACCTGATTCTTGACTTGGCTTGGTCTTGTGCACCATAATCCTAATTTGACTCGGTGTGGTGCACTGTATTCCCGACCTGGCTCGGTCGGTGCTGATAGGAACAACGGTTGCAAGGGTCTGGTGCACATGGCACTGACCAGTTGAAGGTGTTGGTGCCAGAAGATGGAGGTTCATTTTGGGTGGCTAGTCACTCGTGAATGACCACTGTGCTCGGCACACGTTGCAGATGCACCGAGCATCGACTGGAAAATGTTGTGATACAAGATTGAGAGCATTCCCCTAATCCCCCATAGACTTTTTTGATGGTGTGGTGGAAAAGCAAACCTGTAAACCAAGGTCCACCACATGTTTAAGTATGCTAGTATACCATATTTTGGCTAAAAGTACCAAAAACTCCAACCCCTCAATGATATGCAACAAAATTTGGAGGTAAAGCTGGAAATAATATAGCAAGAGTTCCTGCAAAAATTCAGGTCAAAATTCAATTTGTAGCCTAGGTTCCTTATCGTCGAACTGTCGCATATCCCTGATTTCGGTTGAAAAATCATAAAAAATCACAACCTTCATGAAATGCCACGAAACTTTGTGGACACATTTGGAATATTATAAGCAGTGTGCCTGCAAAAAATCAGCTCAAAATTCAATGGCTAGACCCATTTTTCAATTTTTGGGAGTTGTTTCGGTTTTCCACTTTGAAACTTTATAAAAAAAATGGTATAGTGAAAAATTCTGTAAATTTTTCGTCCTCTAGATCCCATTTTTATAAGCATTCCCGCAAAAAATAAGGCCAAAATTCGACCTCTAGCTTGGAAAAAAAGAGTATGTCTCCCCAGCAAAAAGGTATCTTGGGCTGGAAAATGGGTCTTTGCATATTTATGCTATTATAGGGGGGGGGAGGTGCCACCTGACCCTAACCTGCCGGGCCCAGTGCACCATGGTCCACCCCCTCCCCAACGCTCATGCAATGATCCCCAACATTGCACATCGACCTTGCCCACGGCATGGTAGGTGACTCGATGGGTCGGGGCGCGGGCGGGCCCGGGAGGTGGGCCCGGGGAGGGACTGGGAAGTGAGCTGGGGGAAAAATGTGGGCATCGGATTGGACCACTTTTGTGGGATTTGCCAGGGTGTGGCTCCTCGACCTTGGTTGTTGATGGACGTTGTGTTAGGTTATGCCCTTCAGGGCGGATCCGCAACATGACGGGACACGTGATCGTCCTGATATAACCAAGGTGGAGGTCCCCAACACCAAACCGGTTATGTGGCTGGCACCCGTTTCAAAAATATTGGCTTTCAAAATTTTGTCAATTTCGTTTTAAAAAATGTTGGCTTTCTATTTTATCAATTTAGTGGGGTATGGATGGTGTGACGAGGTGTGGGTGTACCGCCTCGACCTTGGTCAGGATGGACGTGGTGTTAGGTGATGCCTTCCGGGGCGGAGCCGAAGCACCAATAGACGAGTGATCGTCCTGAAGTGGCCTTGTAAGGGGTGCTCAAACACCAGATCGGCTAAAGGCGTATCGGAAAGGATCCTCACGGTGTTGTTGGTTTTTAAAATGCTGGCTTTCGATATTTATCAATTTCGTGGGGTAGTCGATGGTATGGCGAGGCTGTGGGTGCGCGACTCCTCGACCTGTGTTGTGGATGGAAGTGGTGTTAGGTGATGCCTTCCGGGGCGAAGCCAAAGCACCAAGAGACGGGTGATCGTCCTGAAATGGTCTTGTAAGGGGTGCTCAAACACCAGATCGGCTGAAGGCGCATCGGAAAGGATCCTCACGGTGTTCTTGGTTTTTAAAATTGTTGGCTTTCGATTTTTATCAATTTCGTGGGGTACTCGATGGTGTGGCGAGGTCATGGGTGTGCGCTCCTCGACCTCTGGCCAGGATGGACGTGGTGTTAGGTGATGCCTTCCGGCGAGCCAAGCACCAAGAGACTGGTGATCGTCCGAAGTGGCCTTGTAGGGGTGCTCAAACACCGCCTCGGTTGAAGGTGCATCCGAAAGGATCCTCGCCATGTTGTTGGTTTTTAAAAATGATAGCTTTAAATTTATCAATTTCGTAGGTACTCGATGGTGTGGCGAGGTCAGGTGTGCAGCTCCTCGACCTTGGTCAGGGATGGACGTGGTGTTAGGTGATGCCTTCCGGTGGAGCCAAGCACCAAGAGACAGTGATCGTCCCGAAGTTGCCTTGTGAGGGGGTGCTCAAACACCAGATCGGTCAAGGTGCATCGCAAAGCGATCCTCGCGATGTTGTTGGTTTTTAAAAATGTTCGCTCTCGATATTTATCAATCCGGGGGGTACTCGCTGGTGTGGCGAGGGTGGGTGTGCCGGGCTCCTCGACCTTGGTTGTGGAAGGACGTGGTGTTAGGTGATTCCTTTCAGGGTAGAACCGAAGCACCAAGAGATGGGTGATCGTCCCAAGTGGCCTTGTTAGGCGGCCCAACACCGGATCACCAAGGTGCATCTAAAGGATCCTCACTATGTTTTTGTTTTTTTAAAAATGTTGGCTTTCGATATTTATCAATTTCACAGGTTTTCTTTGGTGCGGCAAGGTCAGGGTTGCGTGGCTCCTCGACCTTGGTTGTGGATGGACATGGTGTTAGGTGATTACTTTCAAGGCAGAACCGAAGCTCCAAGGGATGGGTGATCGTCCTGAAGTGGCCTTGTAAGGGGTGCCCAACACCAGATCAGCTGGAGGCCCATTGCAAAGGATCCTTGCGTTGTTTTTGGTTTTTAAAATAATTACTTTCAATATTTATCAATTTCGTGGGGTACTCGATGGTGTGGCGAAGCTGTGTGTGCGTGGATCCTCGACCCTGGTTGTGGATGGACGTGGTGTTAGGTGATGCCTTTCGGGGCGGAGCCGATGCACCAAGAGATGGGTGTTCGTCTTGAAGTGGCCTTGGAAGGTGTGTCCAACACCAGATCGGCTAAAGGCGCGTTGGAAAGAAACCTGACGATGTTTTTGGTTTTTAAAAATGTTGGCTTTTGATTTTTATCAATTTCGTTTGGTCCTCGAT